>JAPYYD010006436.1:0-11167 GCA_028551405.1 Uromys caudimaculatus
TTGGATATTAGCCCTCTATCGGACATAGGATTGGTTAAGATCTTTTCCCAATCTGTTGGTTGCCGTTTGGTCCTTAGGTGCTTCTCAGCCCTGCAAATTTCCTCAGTTGAGAGTTCTCTGTTTAGCTCTGTTCCCCATTTTTTGATGCGGTTATTTGGTTTTTTGGAGTCAAACAAATTCCATTAACTCACCAACATCTCTGTTAATTAGGCAACCAATAAATTATTTTAGCTATAGCTAGTTCAGATTGTATAAGTCTTATTGTTAGATCAAGACTCAGGGAGGGGATGTGGAAATAAAAGAAGGCACAAGGTCATCTCCAGAATCAGAAGTGTTCTTTCATCTGAACCACAAAAGGGTAGTAGTCTCACTGCAAATGTAGAGATTTCATGTATGGCACAGGGCTCTTGGGGGATTTTAGGACAGAAGAGAAGGACTTAGGGAGATAGAAAGTTCCATCTCAGATGACATTCCTTGCAGTATTGAAGTGGTAAATACCACTCGAAAAGATCTGTTGATCAATCACAGCAGAACTGAACAGCACACAGATGTTAGGAATGACAGCCCGTGTCCTGTTCAGAGCTGCTTAGTCCACTGAAGCTTTGAAGCCAGTAACTCTTCACTTACTATATATGTTGCAGTAACAGTCATCAAATATTTGTCACATACATGTTTTCTGCTCTTATGAGTTTAATGAACTCCTGAAATGAATCCCATTCCTGGCCACTTGGTGTCATCATAGAGCACAGAGCTCATCTATGTTAAGGAGCTAAAATATTTAACTAATATTTAATTAAATAATGTGGAGTCAAAAATATTTAACCATTATTTAATAAAAATAAAATCAACTTTGATTATTATGTTTTTAAAAATATTAAAACACTTAATGATTTTTACATTCTTAGTGTGAATTGATTTTTTTCTTGCTTTGATAATTGTCTTTCACCAGAACTTACAGAATAAGTACAGGCTACAATTTTGAAGGGTCTAAACTGACTTTTTCATTAAATAGTTGCAATAAGAATTAAATTTCAGCATACTAACAATACGATGTAGCAGATAATGCTGCCTGTGATCTCATGTACCTGAAGTTTAAGTCATCCTTCAGCACTCATTTCTAGTGTTTAAATCATATATTAGTTTCTTTAATACTACTGTGAGTGATACTCAGGAGAGATGATGTTTATTTTTGGCTCACTGTCTCAGAGATGTTTCAGAATACCACTGTGAATTGGGTGTGGCAGTAGAAGCATGTAGCAGCTGGTGACCTGGGGACACCCTAGAAGCAGACAAAGAAGCAAGAACCAGAGGTTCCTGGTGACAAATTTCCATGCCAAGTCCCACCTCCTAGAAGCTCCATAGCCTTCCAAATAGCACCAGGGGGTTGGTAACAAATGCTAGAAACTCGAGTCTTCGGAGGATCCTCTAGTCACAAACCATTCTACGATTAAACATTCTATGGCTAGTATCAGTAGCTTCAATATAAATCCAAAGTGGTACTGATAATAATACTGATACAAGAATATTGGATATTAAAATAATTTGTTCTGTAGTGAATATACTTTGTGAGATCACTGATCCAACAAAATGGTAACACTTTTCATTTCATCTAGTCATCATCTTACAAATTCTATATCTTTTCTAGGTGACAACTTAACTTATTATACACTGTGATTTCTGGAAGTTTGCACTCTGATCACTGATTAGGAGTTTATTCTGTTAGCAGCCACCCAGGCATATACACAATATCTACATATGCAGTTAAGTCTTTGAAGATGTTTCTACTAAGAAGCAGTCGTTTTGTTCTTGTTCTGTTTAGCACTTGCAGTCATTCAGAATGAACAACATTCTTATATTGGGAGACTTCAGGTGCAGATAAGAGTATGGCTGGACACATGCAGTACTGAGTTGAGCCTGAGATGGTCCTGCACTGATAAAACTCCATCTTCTAAACATCAGACATCAGGAACATTGAAATGTTTTTTAAAAACCATCTTACAAGGGTAAGATGGTCACAGTGAACTAAGAAGCAATGAGAGCATAAGCATTTTCACATGTAGTCTCCCTCAAATATGTTCCTTCTCCTCTGAAACCTTGCTTTGTCTACTTCTCCTTCATCTTGTGAGTGTACATTTACTTAATTTTAATACAAATGTAAATGTTCATTTAATATTCTATTAGTCCTTTTAATATGTAATTTAAATAGATGTTAATAGAAATATAAGAAGGGCACCAGAAGTTTCTGAAACGCACAGTGATTACTGGGAATAACTCAGTCTCATGGTTCCCCAGTGCAATGATGTATTTCTTTTAAGGATAAAAATCTAATGGCCATACAAGAGAGTAAAACCCCATAAATCTAAAACACACTGGGTGTTTGTCAATATGAAAACCTTATTTCTTATACTAAGCTATTGTATTGTGTTTATGCTTTGTCCAACTAAGTAAGGTAGTCAGATCAATGAGAACTAACTTAAGAATCATCCATTGGCACCTAAACATGAATGATGAGCCAGAGTAAGTTGTTTGTGTGACTTCTTGGTTTTTTTGTTTGTTTGTTTGTTTGTTTGTTTTTTGTGTTTTTGTTTTTGTTTTTGTTTTTTTCGAGACAGGGTTTCTCTGAGTAGCTCTGGCTGTCCTGGAACCCACTCTGTAGACCAGGCTGGCCTCGAACTCAGAAATCCACCTGCCTCTGCCTCCCAAGTGCTGGGATTAAAGGTGTGCGCCACCACTGCCCGGCGTGTGACTTCTTAAATTCTGAGTGGCAAGGTCCCAGGAAGTATCAGCTTTTGACACTTCTTAAGGCAGAAGACGACTGACTTAAATACAAAGAGGTAAGTAGGTAGGGGTAAGCTAAGCCAAACCCATTCATTCAATAAACGTCCTGAGGAAGTAAGTTGTTAGTGGTAACAGTTTCAGTTTTGGTGTGTGAGACAAACATCAAATAGCTCAGGACATGGCCAAGGGTCAGCTAACTTCCAATCGAATTAAAAAGTGATGTAATCTCTATGATTATTTTCATCCAAAATTTAGTTCTAGAGTTATCAGAGATTGGTGGAGAACTTGAAGACTTATTTTGTTCCCATTTAAAGTTAGCATATAAACTAAGAGGCTTTATTGAATAATGTACCTGGCTGCATATCTGCCTTCCTGATGGAGTGCCAGCCATTCAAGGGAAACAGAACATGGTGGTCCTTAATGGGGGTCCTCAGTCACTGTTTACCCAAAGTTGGAAGCAGTAGAGAGTCTCAGACAGTTGCTGTGGCTTCCAGTCTCATGTCTACCCATGCACTGCTGGCATACTATCTGGAAACAGGGGTCCACAGGGTTCATGCGCCAGACCAAGAGAGGAAGACAGAGTCTAGGACAGGGGTATAACCCCATTTGATTCCGAGTGAGTGCCCACAGTAAGACGCAGCTGGAAGAGAGAAGGCCTTCTCCTGGAGATTTAAGAGCAACTCTTTAGCCAAAGGCCTCCCCCTCCCCTTCTGGGTGAAAGGATAGCCCTTGCCTGTTTGTTCAAACTGCTCTTTGTGATGATGGATATGAATGTACACACATTACTCAGGTTGAAACGGGGGTTAAATACCTTTTGCAGGAAGGAGTGTCCAGAAAGTAGAGCTCATTGGCTGAACATTAGGGGCCTATCTAGATACCTCATTAGCATGGAGAACTCTAGGTTTTATGCTGTGACTGACTGCCATGGTCCTCAGTGGAATGTCCTGGGCACATGTTCCAGAGCAGCTAGTTAGGCAGGGAGTTTGCCCCACTCTTACAATTCTCAATTGACAGGGTTTGAGTTCACTCAACCTTACCAGTTCCTCTATCTGGCAGCACAGTCCATTTGCCCCACAGTAATGTACATTTATCATTTGCTTGTTGAATAAATAATTTTGAATAATTCGCAAATTTTTCAATGTGTCCCAAGTACTAACCAGATGAAATATTTGAGTATAAACTTCTGTCTGTAGCTATTTTAGTATGCAGAATCTCTGGTAAATCCAGAGTATGTAAAACACTATCAATTTTATTTTGATTAGGACAACTACCATATTGTTTTAACTATGAAGACACATCTAATAAACCTGAAGCATGAAAACAGTTAATATTATTACATAGATTCTGATATGCTGTACCTGCCATACTTACTTTATAAAATGGATTTCCTATAATCTCTCATTTTATATTCTATTACTTTCCTAAAATTTTGGTGTCTGTGTGCATTCATTGGAATTATTTTCTCAGGTATTTTCAAGTCTTACTTTGTTGCCTTCCCCTTTGATGTGCAGAAGGTCTTCAGTCTGACCTGGTCCCAGGTATCTCATTTGCCTTTTACTTTCTACACTTCTAGAATCTTGTTAACAGAATAAAGGCTTTACCAATTGAAATATTCTGAAGGTTCTTTATCTCCTTTTTTTGAGTAGTTTCAAAGTTAAATTTTCAATCACTTTTAGCAGACATTTGTAGCTAGTGAGAGAAATGGGCATCTAATTTCACTTTTGATGTATGGCTATCCAATTTCATAGCACTATTTGTTAAAAAAAGACATTTTCAGTATACAGCTTTAGTACCTTTGTAAAAATTCAGTGGGGACATTATTAGTTTTCAATGTGAAAAGAGATAAATAGCATTAAAAAGAATGGCCCATACCATTCATTTATCTGACCTGGATATGGCTTACTGCTTTTCAGTGTATGAGAACAGAAGAGCCACACTTTATTTTCTTACTGTTACATGGCAATGCTTACTTTAAATAATGGAATTACCAGTGAGCTTCCTATCTGCATATAAACAGCTATGGAAGGACATAAGTCTCAACTGTGGTCTTAGAGATCACTTGGGACCTATAAAGATGAGGATATCATTTGGGACAGAAAATCACAAAATAAAACCATGAAAAAATGTCATTAATGGCCCCAGTTGGAAACATGGTAGACTTGGATGGTTATACTTAAAAGAAGGGCACCAGACTTCAAAAGACAAGAAGCTACTCCCCCAAGACCATGGGATCAAGATGTGGTGGTTTAGATGTGGTTTGTCACCAGTCTTCATGTGTTGAAATTTGGTCCTTAGAGTACTGAACCAAAAAAAGTTAGGAGCTGTCAGAAGTTTGTCCTGAGAGGAGACCCTTAGATTCCAGGAAGCATGTCCTAAGAAAAGATTATTTAGTTGCTAAAAAAAATAATCTTTAGAGTCTGTGCTAAATGTGAATCCTGAACACTCTTCATATTCTTGTACCAACATCTACTCTCTTGCTTGCAAATATGTTCCCACACTGTGACGTAAAAACACTGAGGGATAGATAGTACATGACCATCTTCTGATGTCAGGAAAATTCTGTGATATCTAATAATGGCAGATTCTCTAAATAAATGATCTTCTTAATAGAAAAATATTCAATGTGGTGATTTCAGAAGACAAAATTATTAAAACTATGCAAATTGGTATCTTTCTTGTAAATGAGAAAACAGAAATCAAATAACTGAAAGAAAACACCAACTGCAACTTTAAAGTCATTTTAACTTACAGGTCACAAGCTGAGGTATGCACATTTGGAAAACTTAAATTCATTAAGAATATTTTCATTGGCCCAATTTTTTAAATGATAAAAAAACAAAATTAAAGACATAATATCTGTGTGCTACAAAAAAGAGCCTGTGGTATAACTTATGAACTAGTTATTTGTTTCCAAAACCGCAAGTGCTTGTTTAATCATGGTTCTATTACCCAAATAAGTCTTTTCTTATGCTGTTCCTTATTACACTACAAAGAGCAAAAGTAAGTGATCTATCACTGTTCTAGTGGCCATTGTTTCTCTTTTCTTTCTGTTTTCTGATTATCATCTCACATGTAGCATTGTTTTAATTCTTTTCTTTTCTTTTATTTTTTGGCAAATGGATGACTTCAGCTTTGTGAGGTTAAACAGAAAATCTGAAGTCTTATCTCCTGAAACTAGACTGAGTCATCCTTAAACCCTCAGGAGTTGATCTTTTGTCTGTACACCTGGGACAGGGATCAATGGTTCATTTTTTACAATGTGACTTTTCTATCTTTGAGAGTAATGTTTCTAATAATAGCATCTATCATGGAAGTCAAGTTTCTTCAATTGTATAAACAAATAATCCCATAAAACCCCATTTAGAGTGATATGTCCTTTAATTTTCCCTTTATTAATTCTATTTCCCAGACATTAGAGTTTGAAGTAGATGTGACTGGAAGTATAGGATCCACAGATTAATTTTTAAGTGTGGACATGGAATCTAGACACTTCTGCCTGGTGTTGGTCAGGTGACCCTTTGTGCTAGTTGTTTGTGTCTGTGTAGCATGAGGCAGCACTATGCTTTGACACTACATTTGGGCTAGACTGGAAGCCATTTTAGAACCTATCATTATGTTTGGGACTCTGTGCCACAGCAATATAATATAAGTATCAGCACTGAGAACGTTATTGGACTTTATTGTCGGTGGGAGGGGGATGAAGTCCTTCGGGACTATGTATTGATGACCTAAGGACAGCCAGGTCACTAAGACCCATTGGAATGGCAAGGCCTTCCTCTAGCCCAAGTCCAGATGTTGATAGTGTCTGTAGAAAATAACAACAATAACGTCATCATCCTGGATGCTGCAGCCGGACACTTGCTCGCTAACACAGACCCACTGTCACCTCCTTGTCTCATATATATGTGTGTGTGTGTGTGTGTGTGTGTGTGTGTGTGTGTGTGTATATGTGTGTGTGTGTATATGTGTATATATATATATATATATATATATATATATATATATATATATATATATATATATATATATATATATAATAGAAGTGTGCTGACTTTCTAAGTGATTCTGCTGCATCTCCATCTGAGCAAAGGACCCATGTGATCTCTGATTTTCTGAATCTGTGTCTGTCATTTCTTTATTCCCTGTCACCAAAGTAAGGTCATATCCAAAGACGTAGAAATTGTGACAATCTGGAGTTTCTCTTTATTTTTCTAGCTTTTAAAGATTTAAAAGGATGGGCATGGTGACACTAACCAATAACCCTACCATTACAAGGATTAAAGATAGGAAAAGTAACAGGGTGTCTGAGGATAATGTGCATAATTTCACAAAATACAATTTCCAGAAGTAGTTGATCAATTTGTTCAAGTATTTTCAAAGCAAATTTTCTTTCAGCAATAGATTAATCTGTTTTCTAACAGAATTTAAACCGTTTGTTTATGTAATTGTCTTACTCACTCTTCAGTACATAGGATAGGATCCTATGACCAAGACAACATATAGAAAAAAGACTTTATTGGAGCTTTACAGTTTTTAGAGACTGTGTCCATGACCATCATGATGGAGAGCCTAGAATCAGGCAGGTAGGCAGGAATGGTGCTGGAGTAGTAGCTGAAAGCTTACATCAAATCCACATTACATTGGAGGAAAGAGGACAACTGTTACTGTAGTAGGCTTTTGAAAACTCAAAGCTTCACCACCTGGAGAACAAGCACTCAATTGGCCCTTCTGGGGGTCACTTTCATTCAAACACCACCACCATAACCAATAAGGCAAATTTACTTTGGAAGCAAGAGTTACAGATCATTTAGCTATAAAACACCCCAACTTACATACATATATATATTCACAGACACTTATTGTAAAAGCAGAGTACAATGTGAATGCCTTGTTTTCTTTTCAGAAGAAAACAGCAGTAAGTTTGCAATGAAGCTACTGCTTCTGCAGCTCCATGAATTTCATATCACCTCCTTCTCCTTGGTGGGCTTCAATACCTATGGCAGTAAATAACACATCTCCTGAGAAATATGACAGATTACTTTCAGCAGAGCAGTTCATCACCCTGTTTGACATCTGCATACTGAAACAAATATCCTTCATGGAAATCCAATTTACTTTATATGCAACTATACCATTGGCAACCAGCATGAAAAGTCAACACCATTCTAACAGTGTTAACACAGCTTTGACTGAAGCTACATAGCTGAGTGAATTAAGGAAACATGCCTTATTAACAAATCATAGAAGTAATTACTTATGAGGGCATACTCTCTTTCATTAAATTATTCACATGATGTTAATTTCCATATATGGATCATGTATTTGACGGTTTGGCTAGAGGTTCCCTATGTTTGCTTATTATTTAATTAATATTCAACCTACACAGAAAAGGGGCTGTGGTTGAAGTGTCCTCCTTTATATTCTAATCTCTGTTTCTTTGATACTACAAAGCTCACTCATATAGTGACTTTGCTCATCAGATCAATTTTCCACATTTTCTCTGCTAATATTTTACTTCAAAGACAGATATCAGTTTAATACTATTATTGTTTTAAAAAGTAAATCAAATTTAGTCTTAGGACTCCGGGGCGTATTTTTAGTACAGTCAAAATTATATGTACTGGCTGGTTTTGTGTATCAACTAGACACAACTTAGAGTCATCAGAGATGAAGGAGCCTCTGTTGAGACTATGCCTCCAGGAGATCCAGCTGTAAGGCATTTTCTCAATTAGTGATCAATATAGGATCAACCAGCCCATGGAGGATGGTGCCATCCCTGGTTTGGTAATCCTAGATTCTGTAAGAAAACAGGCAGATCAAGACACAGGGAGCAAGCAAGTGAGCAGTACCCCTTCATGTTCTCTGCATAAGCTGTTGCCTAGAGATTCCAGCTTTGCTTGAGTTACTATCCTGACTTCCTTTGATGATAAACAGAAATGTGGACATATAAGCCAAATATACCCTTTCTCCCCAACTTGCTTTTCGGTCATGGTGTTTTATCACAGCAACAGAAACCCTAACTAAGACTAATTGGTATCTATAGTACAGTATTGTTGTGACAGACCTGATTGTAGAAAGACATTGGAACTTTGGCCTTGAAGAACCATTGAGTGTTGGGACGGCAGTAGGACATTTTGTAGGACCATGGAAGATAAGAATGTTGAGAGCAGTGCAGAATATGGAGGCCTGGCTTGTGAAATTCAGAGTGAGATTAAAGACTCTGTCAAGGCCCTTTGCTCTTTGATTTAACATTATGTGATTCTTGTTTGCTGGGGCTGAACAATTAATTGTGATTAACAAGATACCACAGCTACTAAAGTAAATCTTCTATGTTACTTGAAAAATTGACACTGGTTAGGTCTAGGTACAGAATGTGGTACATTTACACAATGGAGTACTACTCAGCTATTAAAAACAATGACTTCATGAAATTCACAGGCAAATGGATGGAACTTGAAAATATCATCCTGAGCGAGGTAACTCAGTCACAAAAGAACGAACATGATATGTACTCACTGATAAGTGTATATTAGCCCAAAAGTTCGGCATACCCAAGTTTCACTTTACAGTAACCACTGGTCTAAGAGTGAGGTCCCAGATGGAGGAGTTGGAGAAGGGACTGAAGGAGCTGAGGGAGTTTGCAGCCCCATGGAGGGAGCAACAGTGTTAACTGGCCTGACACCACCACCCCCCCATGTTCCTTGAGGCTGGACCACCAACCAAAGAATATACTTCAAGGGACCACATATGCAGCAGAGGAAGGCTTTGTTGGACATCAGGGGGAGGAGAGGCCCTTGGGCCTGAAGGTGTTAGAGGCCCCAGTAAAGGGGAATGTCAAGGTTGGAAGATGGGAGTGGGTGGGCAGGTGGGTGGGTGGGGGAATACCCTCATAGAGGCGGGGGAGGGGGGAGGGGATAGGGAGTTTCCAAAGTGGAGACCTGAAAAGGTGGAAACATTGGAAATGTAAGTAAAGTATCAAAAATTTTTTTAAAAAATTAAAAAGAAAAAGAAATTATGACTGATTAAGTAGAAGCCAGCATCATTGAGGTATAAACTTAGAAATGGTTTTTTGGGGAGCACAAAGAGATGGTGTTTCAAAGGTGGCCAAGATTATATCTTGGGCTGACAGGCAAACTTGGAAATGTGTAATAGTCACCCAGATGGTACTGGTTTTGAAGACATGAACGGGTCTTGGAGAGCAACTAAGGCTTGGCATTGTGAGAGTTCAGGAGAGCCCTTCAAAGAAGATGCAGCCTCAGTGTCAGTTGAAGACCCAGGACTGAAGGGTTTATGACAAAGACGTTGAGGATTGGCACTGTAAAGAGTGCCTATGTGATGCCACTGAGAAAACTGCAGCTTGTTGCAGCAGAAGACCCCATCTTTCTACAGATGCTAGTACCAAAGGACAACCACCAAAACAGTAGCAGCAGTGGAATGAAGTCAGCCAGAACGTAGAAGGGAAGCTTTGTGTGCTATAGACGGCAGAGCTGGCAAAATGACCCAAGCCCTTTGGAGGAACCCAAAAGAATATGTGTGGATATCAGACATTGGGCATTGAGTTATTTATACTGTAGGAGTTTAGTTTTGCTTGGTCCAGATTAAGGTTTTGCTCTGACTATTCCCTCTTGAAGAAAGTATTTAATTAATTTTTACTTTTATAGGTGCCCCAAAGCTGATATATCTTGAACATTTAAGAGATTTTGGATTTTTAGAGAGATTGGATATTTCAAAGATATTGAAATTTTAATTTGTTTGAGTTTGCAAAGACTGCACAGATGCTAGAGTTATTTAATTTTTAAATTTTTATTGTTTTTTATTTATTTATAGTTCAAATGTTATCCCTCCTCCCAGTTTCCCCTCCACAAGCCCCCATCCCTTCCTCCTTCCCCTTGCCTCTATGAGGGTGCTCCCGCACCCACCCACTGACTCCTACCTCAATGGCCTAGTGTTCCCCTATAAAGTGTGATCAAGCCTCCACAGGACCAAGGGGCTCCCCTCCCATTGATGCCAGATCAGGCAATCCTCTACTACATATCCAGCTGGAGCCATAGGTACCCCCCTGCACTCTATTTTTTTATTATTAAATTATTTATTTTTTGATACTTTATTTACATTTCCAATGTTTCCCCCTTTCCAGGACTCCTCTTTGGAAACTCCCTATCCCCCTCCCCCTCTCTATAAGGGTAATCCACCTCCCACCCACCCATCCACCCACTCCCATATTCCCACCTTGACATTCCCCTTTACTGGGGCCTCTAACACCCTTAGGCCCAAGGGTCTCTCCTCCCCCTGTTGTCCATCAAGGCCCTCCTCTGCCACATAAGTGGTCCAAGCCATGGGTCCCTCAATGTGTATTCTTTGGTTGGTGGTCCAGCCTCCAGGAGGACCG
>JAPYYD010006437.1:0-11166 GCA_028551405.1 Uromys caudimaculatus
AGTGAGGTCCCAGATGGAGGAGTTGGAGAAAGGTTTGAAGGAGCTGAGGGAGTTTGCAGCCTCACGGAGGGAGCAACAGTGTCAATGGACCTGACCCCCCCCCCCCCCGGTCGTCTTGGAGTTTGGACCACCAACCAAAGAATACACATCTATGGACCCATGGTTCGGACCACATATGTGGCAGAGGATAGCATTCTTGGCCATCAGGGAAAGAGGAGAGGCTATTGGGCCTGAGGGCGTTAGAGGCCCCAGTAAAGGGTAATGTCAAGGTGGGAATATGGGAATGGGTGGGTGGGTGGGTGGGAGGTGGAATTCCCCCATAGAGGCAGGGAGGGGGAGGGGATGGGGGTTTCCAAAGAGGAGACCTGGAAAAGAGGGAGCATTGGAATTGTAAATAAAGTATCAAAAATAATTTAAAAAAATTAAAGATAATATTAAAACTTTTGGAATGTGACATAATTTACCAGTATTAGAGAAAATAAATGATTAGTTTCATTCTGAACAATATACATAGCCATGTTTAGAATAGATTTTCAGGGAGGAAACAGAATAAACTTTATTTGATATATTTGAAATTTCTGAGATATCTTGTTGAACAAATTAGTAAACTAAACAAGTAACATATTTGAAGCCAAACCTGTAGGCTGTCTAAAGTGAACATTTTGATTAAGAAACTAAGTTTTAAATGCTGCTTGAAGACTATTTTATGAAACTATTTGTACTAAATATTCATTGTTTCTAAGAGTTTATGTTTTCATTTAGGATGCTTTGTTTCTGATATAAAAGTTAAAACATTTTCTTTTGAATGTCATTAAATTAATTGCTGAACTGAATGAGCTGATTGTTTTTGCCATTTTTATAATGCCAAAATATAATATTCCATTAGAAATATCCCAAAGGCAAGGAAACTTAATTTTTCTGTGTTATTATTATGTTTTCCTTATTGTACATGGTATCATGCATGCAGGGAAAAAAGTTATTTTTTCTCAGAAGTCTTGAAAATCCTGAGGGTTTGAAGTTGTAGCCATTATTTTGACATTTCTCATTTCCTTTCCTCACTTCCAAATTTTACTAAGACAAAATTTATATATGAAATTAAGGCCTTTAAACATCGAATACCAATCCAATGCTCTCAACTCAACCATCAGATGTGAAGTAACATCATCTGGTAATATTTTCAAGTTATTTTAATAAGGCCGAGGGAATTCTCGACCCTAAAAATATTAAAGATAAATTGAATAGTTTATTAAATAAGTTTTAATCCTATATTTAAATAAAATTCCCATGATCTTTTCCAAAATAATATCAACAAATATATCCTTAAAATTACTCTCAGCAACACAACCATGAACAGCATAGAGTATGGAAAAATAATGAATTCATAAAACAAAATATGAGCCTAAATATGTTTTTATTTGATAGAGGTACTTATTTTATGCTTTTAGGTTTTCTCATCTAAAGTGTGAATTGGTAACACTTCTCCACTGTTGGTGGGACTGCAAGCTGGTTCAACTACTCTGGAAATCAGTGTGGTGGACCCTCAGAAAAATGGACATAATACTGCCTGAGGTCCCAGCTATACCTCTCCTGGGCATATACCCAGAAGATGCTCCAACATGTAATAAAGACACATGCTCCACTATGTTCATAGCGGCCATATTTATAATAGCCAGAAACTGGAAACAACCCAGATGTCCCTCATCAGAGAAATGGATACAGAAAATGTGGTACATTTACACAATGGAGTACTACTCAGCTATTAAAAACAATGACTTTATGAAATTTGCAGGCAAATGGATGGAACTTGAAAATATCATCCTGAGCGAGGTAACTCAGTCACAAAAGAAGGAACATGGTATGTACTCACTGATAAGCAGATATTAGCCCAAAGGTTCAGAATGCCCAAGTTTCTCTTAATAGTAACCGCTGGACTGAGAGTAAGGCCTCAAATGGAGGAGTTGTAGAAAGGACTGAAGGAGTTGAGGGAGTTCGCAGCCCCATGGAGGGAGCAAGAGCATCAATGGGCCTGACGCACCCACCCCTCCCCGGTCATCCTGAAGTTTGGACCACCAACCAAAGAATACACATCTTTAGACCCATGGTTCAGACCACATATGAGGCAAAGGACGACCTCGATGGCCATCAGGGAGAGAGGAGAGGCCCTTGGGCCTGAGGTGTTAGAGGCCCCAGTAAAGGGGAATGTCAAGGTGGGAATAGGGGCATGGGTGGGCGGGTAGGTGGTAGGTGGAATTCCCTCATAGAGGCGGGGATGGGGAGGGGATAGGGGGCTTCCAAAGAGGAGACCCAGAAAAGGGGAAACATTGGAAATGTAAATAAAGTATCAAAAATAAAATAAAAAAAAACAAATAAACAAACATAGTAACAATGAAAAATACCTTGTAGATTTCAAAGCCTTAAAAGTATGATTCTGAAGACAGTCTAGAAGGTTGCCCATATAGCAGTTGCGTCTAATATTATGCTACCAAAAAGATAAAAAAGGAAATAATTTCCCCTCTGTGGAACATAGTAGTTTATACTTACAGTAATTTATCTTTAAAAGTATTGCCTTAATCATTTTCAAAATATTCTAAAATGTATCTTTTATTTTTAAAATTATTTATTAAAGGTTTCTTTCTTCAATGATGAGCTGCCTTATTCAACCTCCTTGTGCATAATTAAATTATCTTGAACTGTGTTGCTGACACAAATCTATAATTAACCTGGAGGAAAAAATGTCACCATCCTCTGTTCAAAAGTCCTTTGTGAATCAGTAAAAATAAATAAATAAATAAATAAATAAATAAATAAATAAATAAATAAATAATAAATAAATAAAAGTTATTTGCACACACAGAGGATAATATTTGTATAATTTAAAGCCAGCTTATGTCCTTGTAATATATCTTTAAATTCATAGAAAAAAAATTTCAAGTAAAAGTGAAAACAAAACTATAAACTAAAGCCAAACTCCTTACAATCTCTGCTCTCATTGATGTGAAATTAGTTTTCATGCCTGCTTACTCCATCACACAGTTGGAGATAGACACTAAGGAGAAGATATACTCAAGGAGGACTTATGCATGTGGGAATATCTTAAAAGGGTATTTATACTTATGCATATATTTCCAAAAGTATTTATTCCTATGAGCATATTTATAAAGGGTATAGTTTTATACTTAAAGTTTTCTAATGTCAATTTAGCCATATAAAAGCAACAAACAAAAATTTACAACATTGGATTAGTTTGTTAATAGAAATGTAATATAATGTGAGGATATCAATTTTTAATCAAACAATCTGGATTAGACTTTATCTTGTTTCTTTATATTTTTAAATTGCCTTTATTACAAAATTTGTTGTAAAGGACTCTAAGGGTTCCTTAAAGTTGATGTGCTCTGTATCCAGGATGTAGATGGAGCAGATTACCTGACATGCACTGACAAATGGCCCTGGCTAGGAGGTCTGCATCTCAGGTGACCCATAGCTCTTTCTTTTTGTAAGGGAATGCCATGTTCAGTCTGAGTGCCTCAATTATGAAGCCTAATGGTGAGAATCCAGGTGAGTTCAAGTTGGGTATCCCTCAGGCAATTCCAAACCTGGAGACAAATTCTGATCTCAAGGCACAGCAGCAGTAACTCAGCATCACTGTGACCAAAAATATTGAAATTGGTCATGGTCAGAAAGTAATTATACATTTTGCACCAGTTCTTCAATTGAACACTCCCAGAAATTCCAAGTCCACCTAGTTGTGAACTGGAGAAACAGTTTACTGGGAAGCATATGATCTTATTTGCTCAAAAGAGGACTTTTCCTAGCCAAGTAGAACATATCCAAAAAATATGTGACTGCACCACAGAAGCCATACTCTGACGGCAGTGTACACCACTCTCGATCACTTTGTCCTTTTATTGAAATTGTAGGTAAAAGCTTCTCTGTGAAAGAGGCTGGCAGCCACTTTTCAAGACTCCTTCACACAAAGCACAACAGAATATCATGGAATGCAAGGTTGAAACATTTTTCTGGTGTATATAAGAACTTCATGAGAAAAGATGTTGATTCTCAGAGATTCGTTTGTAAACAAAATGACTATGATGTCATTTATAGAAAAGGAAGGCAGATAGAAAGGGAGGGTGAAAGAGAGAGAGCAAGGGAGAAGAGAGTGAGAAAGAATGAGAGGGGAGACAGAGAGAGAGAGAGAGAGAGACAGACAGACAGACAGACAGACACACACACACAGAGAAAGAGAGAGAGAGAGAGAGAGAGAGAGAGAGAGAGAGAGAGATATGTATGAATAAATAATTCTGCTAAATACTGTCTGTTTCAGAGTATCTTAGTAAGAAATTCATAATGAATTTCCTTTTGGCTTTCAAACATCCCCAGTGTTACTTTGACCTCCAACCTTCCTCTCTTTCTCTATGGACTTCTGTCCACAGTTCACACACCACATCATTTTCACAGTCACCCTTTATATCACTTATTTTCTTCCACTGTCTTCTACACCATGCCACCTCCCAGGCCATGCTTACCTCATTGGTGTCTGTGGTTATTCCATGTTGCTCATATATGGAGGTAGTAACCACAGCGAAGAAAACTCACGTGGCTTTTGTCTTTCTCAGTCTTAATTACTTCACTTAACATACTATTTTCTAATTCCATATACTTGCCTATAAAACATGATTTTATTTTTTATGCATCAATAAAATTCCATATTGCATCAATTCCATATTTTCATCATCCATTTATCATTTGGAAAACATTTGGATTCTTTCTGTTTTCTAGCTCTAGTGACTAGAACAGCAAAGCACTTGGATGAGTAAGCATTAGTGATTATATGTGCAGTCCTTGAGGCACATGGAAATAAGTTGTATAAGTGAGTCAGATTATAGATTTATTTTTTGAGAATTAGCTCTATGCATTTACAGGGAGGTTAGTTCTGTTTGTGGTTTCACAAATAGTGAATGAGGCTCCCCTTTTCTCACATCTTTGTCAGCATTTAGGCATCAGCTGCTCTCTTGATTAAAGCAATTCTGACTAGGAAAAACTATAATCTCAAAGTTGTTTGGATTTTCAGTTCTATACTTCCTAGACATGATGACCATTTTGCCTAGGATATATATATATCAGATCTACTTTTATATCTTCTGAGTTCATTGTTCATATCAACTGGCATTTACTAAACTACATATTTTGTCTTGACTCCTTATATTTTTTTTACTTCTTTAGTTATTCTGGATACTAATCCATATTTTTAGAATCATCAACACTTTTCCACCCAAAGTTAGTCTCTAGATTGAATCTCAGTACCACTATTGTCTTCAATCTCTCTCTTCTTGTAGTAGAGAGAGTTTATAAATTTAATAATGCTATGACTATTCTCTATATTTAACATTTACATTCTGTTCTTTAATACTTAACCACAGTATGGCAATTATTTTAAAATACTCTGAATTTGGTAAAGAAAGTGAAGGTAACCAAGTAATATTTCTGAATGCAAACTTAGTGATTACCTGAAACTAAGGAAAATTCTGTAAATGAAGTTTTTCAAGATGTTTCATGAAGTTTATTTGAATGGTAATTTAATGTGCACAGTTGTAGAAGACTTGGGCTTATGAGAGAGTTCAGCAGGTACCATCACATTTATACCAGAATGTCAGTCTGTGTTTGATTCCTGGAGTCCAAGAAAAATTGGAAAGAGAATTTTTTTTCCAAAATAAGTTTTCTGTCCACCACATATACTCTGTGACAGGCAATCCTACACACACACACACACACACACACACACACACACACATACACAGCAGAAAATATTAATAATTAAATCTGCAGTATTGCATAGAGAAAATGCAAATCTAAATAAGTAATTTGTTACTGTTGTTATTCCTGAAATTTTTTTAGACTAATATTGATAGAATACAAAACAGGACTGTTCTATATTGTTTTAAAATTTTATTTGAATATATTTATACATTTTAAATTTTTATTTGTTTGTTTTTTATTGAGCGTATCTAGATATTTTAACTTTTCCTTGCCTTTGGGATTCTTATTCATAAAGACAATGAAATATGATCATACTTATTCACCTTTTCATCCTTCCAACTCCTTTTATACCACTCTCAACAAGAACCCTCACACAATTCTATTTTCTTCTGTTTCTATGTTTTGGTTTGGTTTGGTGTCGTATGGTTTTTTGCTTTGTTTTTGATAGACTACCAACTTCATTTGTGTGTTAGTAGTTTGTAAACAAACATGAGTGTGCGTGAACTGGACCTTCAAGAGAGGCTTTAAATTAACTATATATTGATTAACTGCTTTGCAGATCATATTTTCTCTAAAAGTTGTGAAGACCTTTGTCCCTTGTCTTCTTTGTTAAGTCTCATTCTGTTTAGTCCTGTGGAGAAATGCTGCTAATTAAGGTCACAGTCTTTCATGTCTAGATAGCTACTATGAGTCTGGAGAAAAAATAGGGGACTCCTTTACCAGCAGGCCTTCCTCTTCTCTGACTTTGTCTGGTAAGCCTGATGCCCCATACACTCTACCTGTGGAAGGTCAAGTTGTCCTTGAAAGACAAGTTCAACTTCTTTTCAGGATAAGAACTAGCCCAGCAAGTACCTGGGACCTTGGAATAACTCTCCATACAAATGAGGTCTTCAAAGAATATTAAAATCTAGTCAATGATTTTTATTTACCTTGACAACCCCTTCCCATGCTTCAAGGTCCATTTATAGTCCCTTTCCACACCAGGTAAATAGTATGTGTACAAGCCCATCAGACTAAACATATGTGTACAAGTTAGGATCATATAAAGCAACTGCTTTTTGAAGTGATTCATACATATTGTCACAAATAAATCAGCCTTTGGAATGAACATTCGCCTCCAGAAATGTTTATTTTAGTAGACAAAATTTGCACAGAATATTTCTTTTTTATCAGAATGAAGTAAGGAGAATTCTACCTGAGGATAACTCTCTTGCTCAATGGAGTATGAAAGCCTGCAGTGATGGTCTTTGTTTCAATTAAGTTGCTTCTGGACGAAAGGCAATAAGTCAATATTGTCTTCAGACCCATATCACAAAGAACTAAGTTTAGAATCACTTAAACTAAAAAGCAAATCTTTTTTCTAATTAATTAATTAATTTTTTGATACTTTATTTACATTTCCAATCTTAATCAACAACTTCAATGTACTTGTAGGACGGTGACATTGCCAACACATGGAAGCATTCCTTACTGTCTTTGAAGTTTTGAGTGGTGGCACTGTGAAATAATGAATGGATATTTTTTGAAACTTCTTAAAATACTATAATCAAACAAAATTAATACAGTTTTGCTTTCTAGTGACACATTTTAATAAGATGAGTGAATTTTACTCTGTACAATTTAGAGGAAATAAAGTGTACAGGTAAACTTACAGAAGGGAGTAGTGGAGGAATTAGGAGCTGTTCCTCAATTCAAGCCAAAACACAGTTGAAGTTTTCCTCTTTTTCCTTCAGTTGGGTTCTCTGTTTCTAAACAAAAATTTTCACACAATGAATCATCAAGACATTAACCCCATTTGAGTCACAGATTTCACTGCCATCATCCAATATGTCTTTGGAGAAAATTACTGGCTAAGAAAGCCATTCTGGACCATGTGTCTTAATTGGAAGCAAGATGTTGGGACAAACATTTTCTTCTAAGGATATTTTGAGCTATGCCTTAGAGAAAACATTTATACACATATAGCAGGATATAATTGAAAATAAAGGAATCTTTCTTAGTGAACTAGGTTACATAGAAAACTGTTCCAACTCTAGAACATCAAGAATGAAATGTGTAGGCTTTAAAGAATAAGCTTTGGACCTATTTCTTATAGATTCATAAATTACAGTGGGGTAATAGTAATGCTGGAGACTTCCCCAGAAATATGATATCATCAAGTTGAAGTTAACTTGGCATTAGGAATTGAATGACCTAAGAAAGAAATTGGGATAAATCATGGCATGAAACATGAGCCTCAGGAGACTTAGTCCAACCACATACAGAGTACTTGTCACAGTTTATTTACCTAGGTAGCCTTTAGACAGAAGTGCTGAGTTAGAAGGTAGCAAAGACATTTCATCTAATGTTCCTCCCTTGGAGTCCTGAGAGTCTCTCACCTCTGTGGTCTCTGGTACTTTCTGAAGGATACCTACACCTCTATCTCCCAAGGTGGCCTGTTTCCAGTCTTTCTGCTAGCCCTCAAGGTTTCAGTAAATTTTCGCCACCCAATACATGATCAAGTTCTCGTCTTCCCCTCCAGGTCCCCTGTCCAACCCAGCCCCTCTCTCCCTCCCCCTCCTATGTTGAATTCTTCCCCCTCCCAAGTAGGATTGAGGCATCCTCACTTGGGCCCTTTGGCTTGTTAAACTCTTTGAGTTCTGTGGACTGCATCCTGGGTATTCTTTGTTTCTTTCTTTGTTTCTTTCTTTCTTTGTTTCTTTCTTTCTTTGTTTCTTTCTTTCTTTGTTTCTTTCTTTCTTTGTTTCTTTCTTTCTTTCTTTGTTTCTTTCTTTCTTTCTTTCTTTCTTTCTTTCTTTCTTTCTTTCTTTCTTTCTTTCTTTCTTTCTTTCTTTCTTTCTTTCTTTCTTTCTTTCTTTTGGCTAATATCCACTTATTAGTGAGTACATACCATGCATGTCCTTTTGGGTGTGAGTTACCTCACTTAGGATGATCCATTTACCTACAAAACTCAGGATGTCTTTGTTCTTAATAGCTGGATAGTATTCCATTGTGTAAATGAACCACATTTTCTCTATCCATTCTTGCAGGACTTCTGGGTGATTTCCAGCTTCTGTCTATCATAAAGAAGGCCACTATGAACATCAAGGAACATCTCCTCTTGTGGCAGGGTGGGGCATCTTTTGGGTATATGCCCAAGAGTGTTATAGCTGGATCTTCAGGTAGATTTATTTCCAATAATCTGAGGAAACTCCAGATTGATTTCCAGAATGGCTGTACCAGTTTGTAGCCCCACGAGCAATGGAGGAATCTTCCTATTTCTCCATATCCCCACCAATATGTGCTGTCACCTGAGGTTTGATCTTTGCCATTCTGATGGGTGTAAGGTGGAATCTCAGGCTCATTTTGATTTTCATTTCTGTTCTATGGACTTTGAACATTTCTTTAAGTGTTTCTCAGCCATTCTAGGTTCCACTGTTATGAATCTTCTGTTTAGTTCTATACCCCATTTTTCTATTGGACATTTTATTTATTTAAATTTCAAATGTTATCCCCTTTCCCAGTTTCCCCTCTGGAAGTCCCCTATCATTTACCCCCTCCCTCTGCTTCTATGAGGGTACCCCCCCACACCCAACCACTGGTATTCATCTACACTGGGAAATTGAGCCTTCACAATACCAAGGTTCTTTCCTCCCATTGATTCCAGACAAGGCCATCCTCTGCTACATATGTAGATGGAGCCATGGGTCCCTCCATGTGTATTCTTTGGTTGGTGGATTAGACCCAGGGACCTTTGGGGGTTCTGGTTGGTTGACGTTGTTCTTCCTATGGTGTTGCAAACTCCTTCAGCTACTTCAGTCCTTTCTCTAACTCTTTTATTAGTGTCCACATGCTCAATCAATGGATGGCTACAAGCATCTACCTCTATATTTGTCAGGCTCTGGTAGAGCCTCTCAGGAGACAGATGTATCAGGCTCCTGTCAGCAAGTACATCTTGGAATCTGCAATAGTGTCTGGGTTTTGTGTCTGTATATGGGATGGATCCCCAGGTGGTTCAGTCTCTGGATGGTCTTTTTTTCAGGCTCTTCTCCAGACTTTGTCCCTGTATTTTCTTTAGATAGGAGCAATCCTGGGTTAAAAATTTGGAGATGAGTAAGTGACCCATTCTCCCAACCAGGGTCCTTGCCTAACCTCTGGATATTGTCTCTTCCAGTTCTCCCACCACTTTAATGGGCATTTCAGCTAATCTCATCCTCACTGGGTCCTTGGAACCTCTTGCTTTCCTGGCATCAGAGACTTACAGGTGACTACCACCAGTTCCCCATCTCCCATTGCTACACACCTCTGTTCAAATTCCTGACCTTCTGTATATAATATCCTTCCATACCTGATTGTGCTCACTTCCCCCCACCCCTTTCCTCTCTTCCTTCAATGTTCCTCCCACCGTCTATCTCCTGTGAGAATTTTGTTCCCCCTTCTAAGAAGGGAAGGAGTTTCCACATTTTGGTCTTTCTTTGACTGAAGCTTCATGTTGTCTGTGAATTGTATCATGGATATTCCAAGCTTTTGGGCTAATCATCCGCTTATCAGTGAGTACATACCATGTGTGTTCTTTTGTGATTGGGTTTCCTCACTCAGGATATTTTATAGTTCCATCAATTTCCCTAAGAATTTCATGAAGTCATTATTTTTAATAGCTGTGTAGTACTCCATTGTGCAAATGTATCACATTTTCTGTATCCATTCCTCTGTTGAAGGACATCTGGATTCTTTCCAGCTTCTGGCTATTATAAATAAGGCTGCTATGAATGCAGTGGAGCAAATGTCCTTGTTGTATGTTGGAACAATTTTTTGTGTATATGCCTATGAGTGGCATAGTTTGATGTCTCATCATTTGAATGGAATGGTCCTGCAGAAAGACAGGGAACAATTGTGGGGTGGTTGCCATACCTCAGTCAAAACTCTGACCCATAATTGTTCCTATCTGAAAGAATTGCAGGGACAAAAATGGAGTAGGGCCTGTGGAAAAGGATGTCCAGTTACAGGCCCAAATTGACATCCAACTCAAGGAGAGTATCCAAGGCCTGACACTATTGCTGAGGCTATGGAGTGCTCACGGCTGCCCTCTGAAAGACCCAGTGAGCAGCTGAAAGGGTCAGATGCAGATACTCACACTTAACCAATGGGCAGATGCTGGTGACCACTGAGTATGAATTAGGGAAAACTGGAAGCTGAGGAGGAGGATGACACTGTAGGAGGACCAGCAGTCTCAATTAACCTGGACCCCCTAGTTCTCTAAGAAAATAGACCACCTACCAAGCATTATATACCAGCTGATATGAGGCTTACAAGACATTTTAAGCAGAGGACGGCCTGGTCTGGTTTCAGTCAGAGAAGATGCACCTAACCATCAAGAGACTGGAGGCTACAGAAAGTGGGGAGGTCTTGTGGGGTTGGGGGTGGGTTGGG
>JAPYYD010006438.1:0-11166 GCA_028551405.1 Uromys caudimaculatus
TTATTTTATTTATTTGAGTACACTGTAGCTATTTTCAGATACACCAGAAGAGGGCATCTCATCCCATGATCCCATTACAGATAGTTGTGAGCCACCCTGTTGTTGCTGGGAACTGAACTCAGGACCTCTGAAAGCGCAATCAGTGTTCTTAACCACTGAGCCATCTCACCAGCCCCTGTTGTGTCTTGTTTTGATGGCAGTGTAAGTCTGTTCTTGTAGAATAAGTTCAGGAGAATAATTCCTTCTCTTCAGGTTCTTTGGAATAATTTAGGAATTGGGCCACTGTCTTCTTCCAAAGACCCCATTGGAATATGGCATTTTTTCTGACACAGGAGTGACTCCCATAGTAAACAGAATACAGTGATCATCTTAACTAGAAAGTGATGACAAGAATCTCATTCCTCCAGCAGCCATGAGCTATGCTACTGTGGCATGTAGAAAGCCTTCTTAACTTCAAAGCTTAGGTGACTCAATAGTGCCTAGCTCTTTAAGGTGTGATGCTGTGTACTCTATTATCTCTACCCCTATCCCTTGCTAGAAGAATGTGAACATTCTTTTTTCTTTCTTTCTGATAGCTTGCCAAATGGAATTCTGACATATTTGTCAGTTCTTCTAAAATGTTGCACTATTGCACAAGCATCCCATTCTCCCAGCCATGATGGTGCTCATGGCCTGGAGTGTCTAGGCCTATTCCTATGTGCCCTTGGCAGAGTGGGCTGAGACCCAAGAGCAGCTCTCTCGGCAATGCCAAGGCACAAGATTATATTTTCTCAAGAGGCCAAAAAACATAGAAGACAGCAAGAGGAAAAAGAAGGAGGAGAAGAAGGAGGAGGATCAGGAGGAGGAGCAGGAGCAGGAGGAGGAGGAGGAGGAGGAGAAGAAGAAGAAGAAGAAGAAGAAGAAGAAGAAGAAGAAGAAGAAGAAGAAGAAGAAGAAGAAGAAGAAAAACAAAATCATCTGTCATCCTTTCCCACCTAATGGGCATTTAGAACTTTGTTTCTTTTCTCTTTTTTTGTTATTTTTTATTGGATATTTTATTCATTTACATTTCGATTGTTATCCCCTTTCCCCCTCTGGAAACCCCCATCCCATCCTTCCTCCCCATGCTTCTATGAGGGTGCTCCCCCATCCACCCACCCACTCCTGCCTCCCTGCCCTGGCATTCCCCTACACTGGGGCATTGAGCCTTCACAGGACCAAGGGCCTCTCCTCCTATTGATGTCCAACAAGGCCATCCTCTGCTACATATGCAGATGGAGCCATGGGTCCCTAATGTGTAATCTTTGGCTGGTGGTTTAGTCCCTGGGAGCTCTGGAGGGTCTAGTTGGTTGTTATTGTTGTTCTGGATTGCAAACCCCTTCAGGAACTTCAGTCCTTTCTCTAACTCCTCCATTGGGGACCCCGTGCTTATTTGTTTATTTTCAAAACAGAAACAAAATAGTCTTCCCCAGGGATGAGCCTCCGAAATGATTATTTGAATTACTTGATACAAAGTGGGGAACTATGAAATCATATCCATGTGAGAAACACTACAGAGACTAAGCAGGTTGTATTTATATATTTGTAACAGTAGTAATGAAAGACAAAGAGATAATGGATTTAAGAGGGAGCAAGTTGGTACAGAAGGGTTAGAGGGTATAAAGAGAAGGGAAATAATATAATTACATTTTAACTTAAAATTCAAATAATGTAAGAGACTGAAAAAGAGAACAATGAGCCATTACTAATTAGAAACAGAAGCTAAAGGACATAAAAATCGAAAATGTGGAAGAAAGAAAATCAGCAGAAAGTCAAGTAAAATCAAATAAAAACTTGAGTTCTTAGAAAATATTAATTTACCTTAGTAAAGGAGAGGAGGGCCAGTAAATTCTATAAGTTTAGGAATAAATATGGCTAAACACATATGGAAAAGATCAGAAAGAAAACTTTTAAGTAACAAGTTATTTATAATTTAGTTGCAATAAGTTGGGGAAAAAAATCTTAAAACAAAAACCCTGTACTGAAAAGTTATGAATAAAAAGGATGAGTCAAGAGGAAGTAGTAAACAATAAATGACAAAATGCAGAAAAATTGAAAAGGTGATTGAGGGTATTATATTTAAGAGACACTAACATGAATCATTTTTGTTTTGCAAAATCAAACTCCAACCGTCCAATGTCTGGGATAAACTCACAATCTTCTGGACTCCTCCAAGGGCTTGAGTCACTTCTCCAGTTCTGCCCCTTGTAGCACACACCTTGTCTTCTAGGCTCCAGATGCCTGTACTCCACTGCTGCTGCTGTTCTTGGTGGTCATCTCATGGTACTGGCATCTCCAAAACACTGCTGTCTTCCATTGCATCTAGGTTTTACCAACAGCCTCTCATAGGCTCTCTTCATGGTGCCAAGCCTCACCTCCTTTGCATGACCCCTTTAGTCCTGGGCCATCAATTGCAACTGAGGCTGCACCTTCACCAATGGCCTTCTGTGGCCTCTCACAGTGCCCAGGCCTCAGCTGCTCTTCATGACTCTTTCATGCCTTCAAAACCAGTACCACCTGGGTGACTCTTACACATTACCAAGTCCTGCCACAGCACAAGGTACAACCCTAGCTATCTCTGGAATGCAGCCTCTGTACTCTCAGAAAACACTTCTCAGAAGATTTCACCTCAATGATGCTGGTCTCTTCTTAATAACTGCTAATATTTTAGCTCCAGCTAACCAGCATCAATAGTCCTAGCAATGTAATGGTTTTGCTTTAGTAATTCTGGTATCTTGTTAATCACTGCTGATTTCTTCAGCCCCAGCTAACCAAAACTACAAAATCTTAAATCAAACTAGCAATGGTCCTGATAAGAGTCTTTAATCTTCCCTCTGAAATTTCATAAGCCAGGCCTCCATCTTCTGCACTGTTCTCAACATTATCTTCCAAGCTCCTACAGAACACCCCACAGAGCTCTTAACATCCTAATGGCTCTTCTAGCTCAAAGTTCCAAAGTCTTTCCACAGTCCTCCCCAAAACATGGTCAGGTTGTCACAGGAATACCCCACTCCTGGTACCAATTTGTCTTAGTCAGGGTTTCTATTCCTGCACAAACATCATGACCAAGAGGCAAGTTTGGGAGGAAAGGGTTTATTGAGCTTACACTTCCAATTGCTGTTCATCATGAAAGGAAGTCAGGACTGGAACTCAAGCAGGCCAGGAAGCAGGAGCTGATGCAGAGGCCATGGAGGGATGTAACTTACTGGCTTACTTGCTTCTGGCTGGCTCAGCTGGCTTTATTATAGAACCCAAGACTACCAGCCCACAGATGGTACCACCCACAAGGGGCCCTCCCCCCTTGATCACTAATTGAGAAAATGCCTTCCCGCTGGATCTCATGGAGGCATTTTCTCAACTGAAACAACTTTCTCTGTGATAACTCCAGCTTGTATCAAGTTGACACAAAACCAGAGTACAAGGTCCTATGCTTAGACTTCAACCAGTGTAACAGAGATCCTCCTCTTGGCTACCTGCAGAAGAGAGTCCTCTCCTGGCTGCCTTCTGATTAAGATGTAGAACTCTTGGCCCCTCCTGCACCAGTTTGCCTGCAGGCTGTCATGCTTCCCACCATGATGATAACAGACTGAACTGCTGAACCTGTAAGTCAGCCCCAATTACATGCTGTCCTTTATAAGAGTTGCCTTGGTCATGGTGTCTCTTAATAAAACAGCAATAAAACCCAAACTAATACACATACTAAAGGTTCTTTGAATGAGAATGGCCCTGCAGAGGCTCATTTGTTTGAATAATTATCAAATCATATTTAAGAAATGAATACATCTAGTTTATCTTTTTGTTTATAAAAACATGAGCCGTATATTTAATATAAACATTTCTAGAGCACATCAGGAAGATAGCATGTTGTCTGCCCTGTTCTGCAAATGGGTGGACTGGATTTCACAGTCTATGAGAACGCTTCCATTTCTAGTATTAACGGTGTGCTTCTGCTGGAGTGTTTTGCAAAAAAACAGGACACTTGGCATTTTATGTGCTGTTCAGATTTTATATGCATCACCTGTCTCATTCTGTAAAAGCTTGGAAGGAGAAACTATTTGGAGAATGAAGTAAAGATGGGAGGAAAAAGGAAAGGGAAGGGAAGGAGAGAGGGAGGGAAGAGTGGAGGGGAAGTGCCAGAGGAGAGAAATGGGAGGAAAGCCAGCCAGGAATTGGGTAAATAGAGGAAGATGACAGCTCTGAACTGTCAGTGCCTCTTAGGTCAGTAGGTAACTACTTATGGTGTTAACTTTCAAACAGAAGGTTTAGCTATTGAATGCAATGCTAATTTAAGCTCCAAAGTACATTCTAAAAGAAGATAGTGTTCCAGAACCCTTTAGACTGAGGACTTATTTACATATGGTACAAGTCTAACAGTTCTATGGACTATAAAGTTCATGACATCATGAGGCTGACTGGAAAATCCTGCAGTCTGCTCCCTGCATGTCTTGTTAAGCACTGAAAAGAATGTGATGTAAATGTGAATATAATTCAACTCATAACATATTATAAAATTATAAGTGAAGCTTTTTTGCATGCTAAGAGATGCTCTTTGGTGAAGTCTGTCTGTGTGTGTTAAGTGTTTTATTTATATATACACACACACACACACACACACACACACACACACACACACACACACACAAACACCTGAGTCCAGCAGAAGTCAGATCCTCTGGAGCTGGAGTTACAAGTGGTTTTGAAGTACCCAATGTGGGGCCTGGGAACCAAACTTGGGTCCTTTGCAAGAGCTATTAACCCTTGGGCCATTGCTCTAGCATTTTATGTATGTGCATGTTTTGAAACATGGTTTTATCATATAGCCCTGGCAGGCTGGCTGGTTGCTCACTATACCCCAGGCTGTCCTCAAACACAGGGCTATCCAACTGCCTTTGCTTCCCCAGTGCTAAGACTATAGGAATATACCACTACACCTGGCTTGCAGTTGAAGCTGAGACAAAATGCTAGCTAGTTAATTTTTAGATGAATTTCTAGTTTGATGTTAAATAAGTGAATCTCCAGAGGGCTGAAAAGAAAGCAGAGGATAGACAATAGGAATTTCTAGTGTAGTTTTCATGTCAGCTGAGCTAAAACTTTGGCCTAGCACATGCATTGTGTTTTTATTAGAATGTGGGCCTCTTGAGCCTGAGAGCCTTCCAGAACTTCCAGCATGCAGTGGGTGATTGATCTATCTGCTGTGACTTCTTAACAATCTATACACTGGAGAACTTTCCCTGCAACTGCAGGCTAGCTCTCTGTTTTTCCGTTCATACTCATTTTACTTAACATGTCTAATTGGGCTGATTCAAAGTGATGTGTGACTAAACTCAACATGTCTGCACTACAGTACTCTCTTCCAAGGGCTTTTTTCTTGGCAGCTAACAGAGCCTGGACGCAGCTAGTGCTGGGACCTTGACTCGCTATATCGTCTCTTCTCACAGCCTATCACACATGAAACTCTTCTAATTTCTTTACATACTGTGAGGTTTTGACCTTGTCTCATCTCTGCCTCCATTTATCACTTTAGACCATCATGTTTTCCCGACTACCACAACGTTTTCTTTCTGAGTCCACTAAGAAATCTCTGTACCCCAAACACTGTGGGATGAGGACTTTTAAGTATATAGGCCATGTCATTTCAGCACTTTGCTCTCGAAGTCAATTCTAAACTCTCTTTATTTGGTCCTATAGAGCCCTTGTGCGTCCAACTTTCCCTTTCACTCACAAGCTTGTGATATTTCGGCTCTCTTTCTCTCTTTAAAATACTACAAGTTCACTCTAATGAAGCCTGGCATTCATACTTGTGGGGATGTCTCTGCAAGCACCATGGTTGGCAGAGTAATGATCTTCAGCACGAGTTAGTTAACTGGGCTAGTTAAAACTTCTAGAGTCTAATCCCAAGCAGTTTATTTTTGACATATTTAAACATAGTACAGCTTTCCTTGAGATAATCATCACAATAAAGCTTAAGGCATGACTACATTGAATCTCTTTTGCGAAGTTCATGTCTTTTGCCAAGTACCGGTGACCTATTCTGTAAGGTTGGTTTCTATTGGTTGAGAAGTAATGCTCAGGATAAATGTCTAGGGGCAAAGGATATTGGATAAAGAGAAGAGTCTGGAGGATTCTGGAAGGCCTGGCCCTACAGCTAGCAAAGATCACCGGGTTACTAGCTACATCCATCCCCATAGTTCTGAGCAGGAACAAGTATAAATTCCTTCTGTTGAAGAGACAAGCCTGCATGTTTAGCATTCCTGTTTTTGCTAGTGTGATCTGTAAGCATGAGGACCTCTTGTACACCTACTTAAGCTCTCTACACCGACTTAATTCCAATTCACTCATCAGTCTCATCATTAACATTACTTCCTTCTATGTGTTTGTGGAGAAGAGATTAAGCCCTCCTTTATATGTTTCTATAAATTTCCATATCACTTTGCAATTCTTGTGTTCATGTTTCCAAGTGAGTTCAGACTGTCCACGTATAGATGTAATTAGCGCAAAAACTTTGAGATAGCAAGCATTCAGCAGTAAATATTAGTCGTAATAAAAAAAGGAATGGATAAATAAACACCCATTTTTATTTAATTAGCATCTCATTTCACATGTCTTTTTGAGCTACAGATTTTGAAAGACTTTATTACACTCTAGGATATTTTTTAAAAATTGTAACAACTCATAAGATAGTTAAGATTGTTCATCTACTCTCCTAAGTAGAAAATAGGTAATAAAATAATATTGAGAAAGAGAAGTGTAGAAAGCAATATCGAGAATATAGCTCTATGGTAGAGTGCTCACATATTGTGAGACTCTAACTTCCCAGCATCACCACCACCACCACTACCACCCACACTAATAATAATAACAATAATAATAAATTTTATGAGTGACATAAATGCCACCATTGGCACAAATTTAAATGGAATAATTATCAAACCAAAGAGTTAACCATTTGAAAGCATCTTAGCAGTTACCAGCTCCCTTTATTTCATTTTATTTTATTTATATATTTTTTTTTAAGTTCTGCATTTTAATTGCTTTATTTTAGTTCGGGAACATTGTATGTCACTATTTTCTTGTGTTTTCACAGAAGTTTTCCACCTTACACAGTACAATCTGTTATAGCTGAAACAAAAGTGCTTTAGCATAGACGCTACTCAAATCACAGTACAATGTGCAAGCCTGTGTGTTCCTCTCTGCTAATAACCAAAAACGTGTTAGCTTTACTTGTTGCATATACATGTAGCTTTAAATACCTTAGAAGGTAAAAGAGTGTTTATGTGAACACCAAAAGAATCTTTCTTTTTTTTTTGTTTTTTTGTTTTTTTGTTTTTTTCGAGACAGGGTTTCTCTGTATAGCCCTGGCTGTCCTGGAACTCACTCTGTAGACCAGGCCGGCCTCGAACTCAGAAATTCGCCTGTCTCTGCCTCCCGAGTGCTGAGATTAAAGGCGTGTGTGACCACTGCCCGGCGAATCTTTCTTACAAGAAACATCACCTACAAATCGCATTCAGGATGTTCTGTTTTTTAATTGCTTTCTTTTAGTTCGGGAACATTTTATGTCATTACTTTCATGTATTTTCACAGAAAATTTTCACCTTACACAGTACTCCCTTTATTTTAACTTCAATAGTACATCTGCCCCCTTAACTAAGACCTTTGGGGATGCTATGGTTGCCATGACGTTCCCCATAGGCTCAGGTGTTTGAACGTCTCATCCTGCTTTGAGGGATCATGAGGAGGAGGTGAGGCCAGGCTCTCAGAGGCAGGTCACTGGGGGGCAAACCTTCAGAACTTACAGCTCGGGAATCTGCTTCCTGAGGCTGCCACTGTGAAGCCACTGTTTCACACCTTCTCCAGGCTTGTACCCTCTGAAACCATTAATCAAAATAAAATTGTCTTCTTTTGAGTCTCTTCTGCTAGGCACTTTATCACAGCAACATGAAAAGTGACGAATGCAGGTGATATTTCAGAAAGTCCTAAGAATTACCCCGTGGGACTCCATGAGCACTAATGATTTGTTATCGCTCACTCCTCCTCTTCCTCTATCCCTTTTATCCCTTTTAAAAAATTTTTATTTAATCTTTTTTTACATTCTAGATTTTAACCCCCTCCCGGTCCACCCTCTGACTGTTCCACATCCCATACCTCCTCCCCACACCCTGTCTCCACGAAGATGACCCACCCCCACCTGCCCACCCCCCCTATCCCACCGACCTCCTTGCTCCATGGGGCCTCCAGTCTCATGAGAATTAGATGCATCTTCTCTGAGTCCAGACCTGGCAGTCCTCTGCTGTATATGTGTTGGGGGCCTCATATCAGCTGGTGTGTGCTGCCTGGTTGGTGGCCCAGAGTCTGAGAGATCTCGGGGGTCCAGGTTAGTTGAGACTGCTGGTCCTCCTCCTCAGCTTCTTCCATCTTTTCCCTAATTCAACCACAGGGGTCAGCAGCTTCTGTCCATTGGTTGGGTGTAAATATCTGCCTCTGACTCTTTCAGCTGCTTGTTGGGTCTTTTGTAGGACAGTCAGGATAGACCCCTATTTGTGAGCGCTCCATAACCTCAACAATAGTGTCAGGCCTTGGGACCTCCTCTTGAGCTGGATCCCACTTTGGGCCTGTCGCTGGATCTCCTTTTCCTCAGACTACTCTCCATTTTGTCCCTGCAGTTCTTCCAGACAGGAGCAATTATGGGTCAGAGTTTTTTACTGTGGGACTGCAACCCCATCCCTCACTTGAGGCCCTGTCTTTCTGCTGGAGGTGGGCTCTACAGGTTCCCTCTCCCCACTGTAGGGCATTTCATCTAAGGTCCCTCCCTTTGAGTCCTGAGAGTCTCTTACCTCCCAGGTCTCTGGTACATTCTGGAGCCCCCTCCCCACCTCCTACCTCCTGAGGTTGCCTGTTTTCATCCTTTCTGTTGGCCCTCGGGGCTTCAGCTCTATTCCCCTCACCCAATACCTGATCAGAATCCCCTCTTCCCCTCCCTGTCCTCTTTCCCACCCATGTTCCTCTCTCCGTCCCCCTTCTTATGATTGTTTCTTTTCCCTCCTAAGTGGGATTGAGGCATCCTCACTTGGGCCCTTCGGTTTGTTAACCTTTTTGAGTTCTGTGGATTGTATCCTGGGTGTTCTGTACTCTCTCTTTTTTTTTTTTTTTTTTTTTTTTTTTGGCTAATATCCACTTTTTAGTGAGTACATACCATGCATGTCATTTTGGGTCTGAGTTACCTCACTCAGGATATTTCCTAGTTCCATCCATTTGCCTGCAAAACTCATGATATCCTCATTCTTAATAGACGAGTAGTACTCCATTGTGTAATGAACCATATTTTCTGTATCTATTCTTCTGTTGTGGAACATCTGGGTTGTTTCCAGCTTCTGTCTATCACAAACAAGACTGCTATGAGCATAATGGAACACCTGCTCTGTGGTATGGTGGGGCATCTTTTGGGTATATTCCCAAGAGTGGTATAGCTGAATCTTCAGGTAGATCTATTTCCAATTTTCTAAGGAATCACCAGACTGATTTCCAGATTGTACCAGTTTGCAATCCCATCAGCAATGGAGGAGTGTTCCTCTTTCTCCACATTCTTACCAACATGTACTATCACCTGAGGTTTTGATATTAGCCATTCTGATTAGTGGAATCTCAGGGTCATTTTGATTTGCATTTCCCTGATCACTAAGGACTTTGAACATTTCTTTAAGTGCTTCTCAGCCATTCAAGATTCCTCTGTTGTGAATTCTCTATATAGGTCTATACCCCATTTTTTGATTGGGTTGTTTGGTTTTTTGGTGGTTAGCTTCTTGAGTTCTTCATATATTTTGGATATTAGCCCTCTATCAGATGTGGGGTTAGTGAATATTTTTTCCCAATCTGTAGGTTGCTGATTTGTCTTATTGACTGTGTCCTTTGCCTGACAGAAGATTTCCAGTTTCATGAGGTCCCATTTATCAATTCTTGATCTTAGAATGTAAGTCATTGGAGTTCTATTTAGGAAATTTCCCCCTGTGCCAATGAGTTCAAGGCTCTTTCCTACTTCTTCTTCTATTAGATTTAGTTTATCTGGTTTTATGTGACGATCCTTGATCCATTTGGACTTCCTTTGGTGATGAACAGCAATTGGAAGTATAAGCCGAATAAACCCTTTCCTCCCCAACTTGTTTCTTGGTCATGAGTTTGTGCAGGAATAGAAACCCTGACAATTGCTAAGAATTGTTTTCGCGATAGAAACCCCCTGGATCCCAAGAGCGGCGGCTGAGGCAGGAGACGTCTGCCTGGGCCACCAGGGTTCCATAGTCAAGCAGCGCCCGCAGGGAGAAGGTTACTCTCCCAGGAGTGTGGAAAAGCCCCAAGTGGGGGCAAAACGAGCCCCAGTGCTCAGCGATTCCACCCGGTTTCCGTGGGCCACAGAGACTGAAGGACAGGAACTTCCAGCCTCTATCGGGCAGCTGGGGACCTCAGCTTGGGCCCCAGGGCTCCATAGTCAATTAGTGCCGGGAGAGGGACACCCTCCCAGGAGCTTGGAAAAGCCGGGAGTGGGCCCAAGACAAGCTCCACAGCTCACCAGGAACTGCCCCAAACCTGCGAGTCACAGGGACTGAGGTAGGCGGGCATAGAAACCCCCTGGATCCCAAGAGCAGCGGCTGAGGCAGGAGACGTCTGCCTGGGCCACCAGGGTTCCATAGTCAAGGAGCTCCAGGAGAAAGTTACTCACCCAGGAGCGTGGAAAAAACACCTCTCAGAGAAAGCTGGTCTTCAAGGAGTATTGATACAGAGGCCTGCAGGTGAGAAAAGACATAGCCAGAAAGTAAGATCAGCTAACATCAGAGTTAACAAGATGGCAAAAGGCAAGGGCAAGAACCTAAGGAACAGAAACCAAGGCCACTTGGCATCATCAGAACCCAGCTCTCCCACCACAGCAAGCCCTGTATAACCCAACACACCAGAAAAGCAAGACTCAGATTTAAAATCATTTCTCATGATGATGATAGAAGACTTTAAGAAAGAAATTAACACCCTTAAAGAAACACAAGAGAACAGAGGTAAAGAACTAGAAGCCTTTAAGGAGGAAACACAGAAATCCATTAAAGAGTTACAGAAAAACACAATCAAACAGACAAAGGAAATAAACAAAACCATCCAGGAGCTAAAAAT
>JAPYYD010006439.1:0-11165 GCA_028551405.1 Uromys caudimaculatus
CGCTGCTACCTTGTCCCCCCAATAAAACCCCCACGTGGAACTGTTTGGCTTGGTGTGGTTCTGGAACGTGCTGCCATCTCCACCGCAGCACATACCGGACTCGTACCAGCAAAATTATTTATACAACAGGGTGCAGAATGGAATCAGAAGGATCTTGTCCCCAACTGTCTCTTGGTTCCTATGCCCTGAAGGCTCTGTAAGGGTCCTTCTTGATCCAGTGAGTTTGAACAGAATTGGTGGTTTTGCCTGTGCTCAAAGGTGTGTCAGCACTCCTGGGATTCTCCGATCTCACGTGGAGCCTTGTAGCCCAGGCTGAGGTCCCCAGGCACAGGCCCCTGGTGGCCCAGGCAGAGGTCTCCACCCACAGGTGAAAACCGGAAGTTTCGGAGTTTTTCTGTCCCCGGGTTCTCAGGCCCCGGATCCCGGCAGATCCGGGCGGGTCTGGGTGAGGGGTGCTGCTCCCCTCAACCCTACTCACGGCCCTTCCAAGCTCCTGGGAGTTTATCTTTCTCCGGCGCTTGTTGGCTATGGACTCCTGGTGGCCCATGCAGAGGTCTCGACCCACCAAGTTTCAAATTTTTAAAATCTGATTTACAAACAAAGTAAATGAAGCCAGGCATGGTGGCACATGTCTTTAAATCTAACACTCAGGAGGAAAAGGCAGGTAGATCTGCATATTTGAGGTCTACAGAGTGAATTCCATGATGACCAGGGCTACTTAGAGAAACCCTGTCTTGAAAACCAACAAACAAAATTGTAAACATACACTGCATGCTTTCTGAATGACCGCTTACTCACAGAAGGTCTGAGAGGAATGGATTTCGTTGTCACATTTAATTGTGTCTGTGTTCGTGCCCATGTCTCAACCTCTCTTCTTTTCAGGGTATCAGTCATGTTGAATTTAGACTCATTTTAATCCCACATGGTCTCATCTCAACCTGATCACACCTGCAGAGAATCTATTCCTAAAACACAGTCTTGCCCATCTCTGTGCAGATTTAAAACTTTTTGCCTATTTTTCAGGAATGTGATGGTTTTAACATTTTCTGCACACAGACGAGAACAGTTGTTTTAAGCAAGAAGAGAACTAGGGGTTTTTTTCAGTCCCGCTCTCCTACATTTCCTGGGAGACTGCTGTGCTCCTCTCCCTCTAGTCTCATCGTCTGTTCACCTGAGCAGGTCATATGGAAAGCCAATGAGTGCACAGTGGGTGGAGTTCCTTCTGGAGTTCCTTCTGGAGACCTTGGGGCCTCTCTGTGCTTTCCTGTACAGCTGTCAGAACTACTCCTTGTTGAAACTTAGGGTGTGGTTGGAAGCTTGTGATCTCCCTTGTTCACTTCTCCCCAAATCTGGCAAGGGCCCTAGAGTGGTTTGGGGACAGGACAGGCTGAGTGGTAGTGACAGCAGATATGCTTTAGCACCTTTGGTGTTTTCCTGTGGAGCCTGTGAAGGTGCAGGAGCAGCTTCGGTCTCCCCTCCTATGAGATGCAGAGGTACATGTAGTTCCTCCTGCCTTATGGAGGAAACAGACATCTAGGGCATATGGAAATACTTTAGAATAGTACTTTGGGGTGTGAATTGCCTCCATGTTCATGCTCTTCTCAATGCCTGATTCTTTAGCAGCATTCTTGCTGGGTTTGCTTGCACACACTGTATCAGGCTTTGAGACATTTAGATGAGTATGCTTGCCTACATCTCCAACCTCAGATAACACCTTGTGGTTTTCCTTTCTTTTATATAAATTGGAAGTGTCTGGAGAGAAGGAGAAGAGGAGGAGAGAAGAGAGAAAGTTATCTGTGATTGGAACTGGGGTTTCTTGATGTAGTTTATTAAAACTGGGTTGTGACAGCAGGAGGGATAGCTTTCCCCAGGGAAGAGCACACCAGTAGGTTATCCAATACCAAATCATCCTGAAAATATACATTCAAGTAACGTTATCCAGACTGAGCAGGCTGTGCTTATGTAGTTATGAACACATATGCACATACATATATAAATATAACAATTAAAAGAAGTTGAGCTGGATGTAGTCATTACTTTGTGCCATGGAAATATTTACATTCATTTAGGATAGTACGTTAATAGATAATAGTAAGTGTCTCAAATGCACCACCATTGCAGCGCCTGCTTGAAAAGTAAAAGCTGGAGAAAGGAGCCAGCTAAGTTCAAGGCTGTTCAGATTGTATCACTTTCTGGAAGCCATCCTTATTGTTTGGGGTGAGAAGTTGAAGGTTTATTTTTATGTGGCTCTGTTTTTAGCTGCTTACCAGTGCTGAGGCTTGTGGTGGAAGCCCTTTGTGTGACACATCCCCTGCTTCATTTGTCCCTGGAGCATACCATGGGCCAAGTCATCACTTGTCCCCAGCTAGCTGCCTTGTGTGAGAGAGGAAACATCTTGATAACTCACTGAGATGGTTTATGTCAGAAAGAGAGAGAGAGAGAGAGAGAGAGAGAGAGAGAGAGAGAGAGAGAGAGAGAGGGGAGAGTCACAGCTCCTAGAACCTCACCAGGGCATCTTGGGGGTAAGGGAGGAGCCAAGGCTTCCCGGCTTGCCTAGCCAGGGCTGTTGCTCATCACATTTGATTACACAACTGTGTCATTCAGCTGCCATTTTCTCAGACTCTTATGCAGTGGTATTTGGTAATGACGTCAATTCTTTTCCTGTCTGACCCCGAAGATCACAGTGACTCAGTGCTGGCTAGTCAACCTTAAAGATTAAATCGAGGACATTGACTTAATGATTTTAACAGTAAGTGTAAAGGATTTCTCAAGTATGAGAATCATACTATAAAATAGAGCTGAAAATTGTGTTTTATCTTAAAGAGAAATTAGCACAACTGAAAACAAATCTTAGGATTGTATCTTCCTTCCTTCCTCTTTTCCTTCCTTCCTTCTTTCCTTTCTTCCTCTTTCTTTCCTTCCTTCTGACAAAGCTTGGCTTAGAACTCACTATGTACACCAGGTTGACATTAATTGTGATTCTCTTGTCTCTGCCTCCTAAGTGCTGAGATGATGGGTGTATATCAGCAAGCCCAGTTTGAAGATTGTATTTCTTTAAAAAAAAAAAAAATCAAGTACACTCCTACAACCCTGACTCTTGGGTGGTAAAGACAAGAAGATCACAAATTCAAAGTCATACTTGTTCTATGAGACTTTTGTCTGAAAAAGAAAGAAAGAGTGGACTGAGGCTGGATGTGGCAGCATATGCCTTTAGTCCCAGCTTTCACAAGTCAGAGGCAAGCAGAGTTTAAGGCCAACCTGACCTACATTTCCAATTTAGGGTCAGACAAGGCTACATAGTGAGTCCCTATCAAGGGAAGGATGATTGAGTAAATAAAAGAGGAAGAGGATTTATATAGAAATTTCTTTAAGATAGAATAAAAAAAGGCAACACACAAATGAGAAAACATTCGATTTTATTAAAGAGAGTAAAAAGTCGTACTGAAATATCACCTCCAAACAATTTGAGTGGCCAGTGCCCAAAACCAACCAACCAACCAACCAGATCTGGAAATGGGAAGGAAGCCTTACCCGTGGAATCATAATGATGCAAATGTGGTCGTCAAAATGCTAAGAATGGAACTGCTGGAAGATCCTGTTCACTGGCCAACTACGACTCAATTGAACTCAGCATCTAGGGAGGTGTTTTATACCCATTTTTGTAGAAGACTACGTAGAATATTCAATAGGTGGATGGTAGTAACTCAAATGTCTACAGCAGACACATGAAAAACAAAATGTAGTGCACACATAGAACGGATATTTAGTCCCAAGAAAGAAGGACATTTGGATGAGGTATGAAGACAGAAGCTAAGTGGAACAAGTATGCACAAGAAGATAAACAGCACATGATCCCATCTATGTATAAACTGTTAAATCCACAAAGACAGAAAACAAGATGGCAGATACCAGGATCTGGTGTGATCCTGGGGACCAGGAATGGAAGGGAACATGGAGTGAGTACAGAGTTTCAGTTTTGCAAGATGAAGTTTAGAGGTGAATAGTGCAGTTGCTTGTGTGATAATCTGGGCATGTTTTATGCCTCTAAGCTTCCCATTTAGACACTATAGAGATGGTCCAAAACAACCCCAAAGCATCATTTGTATTTGTGGTCCTTCCTCTTCTGCACTCCAACAAAGAACAGCTACCTTTAAAGATGTGAGCAGAAGGAACTCAGTCACAGACACGCAGTAGCTGAGTTATGTCAGACTGGCTTTCCATAAGAACATTCCAGTAGATGGAGTGAATGCTGCTCCATCTTCCTGAACTCTGTATAGAGGTCATCTCTCAGCTGGCCAACTATTCTTGGGGTTTACTTTCTGCTGGAGGGAGCTATTTCAGCTAAGGCTGCACTCTACATAGACCGAGACTATCTATGTAGGGTACAAAACTATAGCTGCCTTGCCTTTGTGTGAGACAGCATAGAAGGCCCTCCAGCTTCAGAGACTCATGTGGCCAAGGTTTCTATGTCTGTTCCACTGCAGCTCACTTCTCCTGCTTGCCCTCCTACCCCGGTTCCTTATATACATTGTTCAGGAGAGCCCTCCGCAGTCAGTGCCTGCTCAGAGATCCTCTCCTCTGAGGAGTTGGTCTAAGTCGTGTCCCTATTTGACTGGGAGTCTTTTTTTCTCTCTTAGTGCGCCCCCAAAAAATGTATGGCTCACTATTTATGACATCTTAGCCTCCACAGAATAGATGATCATTAGCCAAGTGAAAGAACAGGAGATGGAGGGAAAGGCTAGAGCAGCTTGGAGTAGTCTGTCTTGCATATTCATTCTACCGGGTTTTGAGTTTGTCTTGCAGAAGCTGAAAACCAGTAAACTTGGTTACTGGGAAGGTCTGCCATTTGTCATTGTGACAGTGGGTGGGAAAGGACAATCTGTGGATCCTGGGAAACAGAATAAGTCTCTAGAATAAGCTTACTCAGTCTCTCTCTCTCTCTCTCTCTCTCTCTCTCTCTCTCTCTCTCTCTCTCTCTCTCTCTCTCTCTCTTGGATTAAGGACTGCCAGTAGTAATGCAAAAGACTGATATGTGGACAGGTGGAATCTAGAAAATCTAGAAGTGTTGTCACACATTGAACACAGATTTGCACTGATTCACACTTCTGGAAAGAGAAGATCCTGGCTTGAGTACCACTCTTCAACCAGCCAGACTTGGTTGTAGGATGTACCATTATTTCATATACTAATGACAAACCACACCCAGTTAAACAGTGGCTTGTTCTAATGTACTGCCTCAAATTAACCTGTAAATCCCATGTGTTTAGGGATCAAGTAATTTCCTAGAATGCTGGGAATTGTAGTTCTTGAAAAATAATAAAGCCTCATGGTAAATTCTAAGGACTGATCCTGACAAAATTCCATCTCTTGGTTGGTATTTAATATTTAATTAAGCTTGCTCTAAATTTGACACAAAAATGGAATTGTTTTTTTCTGTGACAAATCTCAGGATTAACACTAACACACTATCAAATAACTAAAAAGGTAGCATGTATGCATATTAGAACTGAAAAGATACATTACTTGTAGTTTTGAGATAGTTTAAGCCATGTTTACAATGTAACATTTACCACAGACAAATGATTTAGTCAATGTAAGGAATTCTATGAAATAGAATATGGACAGACAGATTTCCCAGCTACAGTAGATGGTGAGCAGGATCAGTGACTCCCAGGGTGCCCCTTTTCACCCTGTGACTGCAGATTCCCAGGATGGCCGGAGAGAGAGCTGCACGCAGTCCTTTTCTCTCCATGCGGAACCTAGCAGTAATCCTGAACCAAATATTTATGCATGGGGGTAGCTGGGGAGGGAAACCCAGCAAAGGCAAGAGCAAGCGACAGTCATAAGGGAGAGTGGTGGTGGTGGTGGTGGTGGTGGTGGTGGTGGTGGTGGTGGTGGTGGTGGTGGTGTGTGTGTGTGTGTGTGTGTGGTTTAGGGGGCAGGATGAGCTTCTCTTTTGTTCACCATGAATGAATGCATCTATACTCTAGTATAGGCTCTCACCTACAGACAGTGGGAAGAAAGTAGGTCCGAAGAAGGCATTGAATTCCTTGGAAGTAGAGTTACAGGCTTAGGCACCATGCAAGCTCTTTACAAGGACACAAGTGCTCTTAATTGCTGAGACACATCTCCAGCCATAAATGCAGTTCTTAGGAAAATATGCATATAATAAAGAATCTTTTTTGGTGTGATTGAACATAGAATCCAGGTATGTTAAATAAGGATTCTACTAGTGAGCTATAGTTTCAGACCTAGTACTGTCTTTTAAATGGCTTTAGTGGCCCAAAGATTAATAGGAGAATCTTCCTGTGGTTCACAGGGTGCCTCTGTGGGGTGTACAGTCTTCAGTCCTAATTCTCTTTTCACAGGCTATTGATTTTAACATGACTCCTGGTACCCTGAAGGAAATGCCATGCTGTATATATTATTGTGTTATATACATTACCCACAGCTTTGCCATTAACAGAGGATTGCACCTTAGATAAGATCTCAGTTAACACTCTGGGCCTTTTAAAGACCATTAGAGTCCAGGGGTGCCAGAAGCCGCTCTGGGCAAGGAGCACTCACAGGGCAGGTGGCCAAGGAAAGAGGGTTCACAGGAGAAGAGGGACAGCACTTACAAAGTAAATTTCCAATAGGATTTGCAAAGATGTGTGAATGTTTTACCTCTGTAGCCACATGGCTGATCTGAGAACCACGAGGCAGCTAAGCTAGGGCAGGGACAGAGGGCACTGTTACAGCCTTTCTTGCTCGTACTCTCAAATTTCGTTTTATGTGTTACAAATGATCACAGTTAAAGTAAATGAATTGACAAGAGATGATGTGAGGCACCACCCCACTGCCAGCGCCTCCTGAGTTCCCAAACACTTATTTCAAGGACTTAATTTCTGTTAGGAACTGTCAACAATCCTCACTAGAGCCAACAACTCATTTGTCTGCACTGCTAGGCATTGCCTGAGATGAAGCCGTTCTTTCTTCTGGATGTGCCCCAGCATGCTTTGCCTTTGTTAACAGCTATTGTGCTGTGATCTCACTTCCACGGCATTTGATGCTGCTGTTTGCCTCTGCTCAGTTCCCGCTGGGGCGAACAATGCACCTGCCCAGCATAGTTGACAGTATGTTTCCTTCAACACCCCCTGGTTAGCGTTTCCCAACACTGTAGGTCTGTTCCAGTAGATCATTTCTCTTTTGGTAGGATATGTCTCAAGTATGCTCGCTATAACTAGCATCAAACAATATAACAACTCACATTTCTGTATCCTGCTCAACATCTAGTGTGTGAAGTTTTAGTTTGCTGGGATGGTGGTTGGTACACTCGTGACCCAAGGAAGCATCTGGATGATGTCTCTCACCCATGTGGTGAACATAGTAATATTTCCATCTAGCTCTGTATACACATTTTCTAGCTAATAAGCTTGTTTGTTTGATGAGGGACTTCAAGAGGTTTTAATTTTGTCAGTGAGGCCATTGCTGAGGTAGACATAATAGTTCCCAAGCAACCTAAAACCAATACCACTCAGTTCGGGCAAGAAGGAAGGCGTCTCTGGCTGGGCAGTGTGGTTCATTTTCTACCTCATTGTTTGGCATATTCATCCAGACAGACACATCTCAGCACTTTCTATTCTGTATGAATTCTGGCCAAGTCTCAGAAGCAGCTTGTTTTTACACATAGTTTCCCTACTGTGTGATTTTCTCATTTCTCTAAAAGATTCTAACATTCTGAAATGAGATGATACACACAAATGTTAAGCATCTTTTAATTTACAACTGTCCCGTATCCCTTGGTTTTTTATTGCACTGGGTTTTCGGAAGAGTCTAAGCTAATAGAGCTCTATAGTACCCCACATCTTAAACTTTTGATTTGACCACTTTCTTGTGATGAAGTTAGGTTGAACACTCTGGCAAGATTTTTTTGTAATGCCTCACAACAAGTGGACACCAGTATTGAGTTGTCCCATCCAGAATCTTTGTTTACTTGAGTAATGTGGTTATTGCTAGTCTTTTAGTAGAGAAAATTTCCCTTCATTCTGATGCACAGTTTGTAGGGTTTCATTTTCATACAGTGTAAATGGCCTTTTGGTAGATCCAAAACTGCTGCTTGTGAGCTGACAGTTTAATCGGCGATTGCAAAATTCTCTGTAGGGCTTGTGCCGTTCTGTTCTTTCTCCATTTGACTAACAGCAGCCTACTTTTCTGTCACTTTATAAATGGTGGCTCGCCAAGCTTTTTGAGTTTCAGGAATCAGATAGGGTTGATATGGTGATGGTTTGCTTATGAATGAATTTGTGCAGTCTTTTGTACAGTCAAATGCAATTGGCTCATTTTCTTTTCTGTGAACTGTTATGTATGTTTTTAGCAATTCAGTTTAAACTATTTTTGTTTCTTCTCAGCGTTTTAAATATCTTGAACATTTTTCTGATTTGCAAAATCCCAGGCTCTTTATTGGCGGCAGCAGTGGTAAGTTGCCGCTCAGGTTGACATTTGTCTTTTGCTTTTCCTTGTGGAGACTTGTCGTCATTACTCTTACAGAACGTTTGTGATGTTTCTATGGAACCTGACTGAGGTTTCTTTACTGTTATATCCATTTGGAGGTAGGGTCATTATTAGCTTATGACAATTCTACTAGGCTCTGTCCAATAACTACATAGCAACAGCTTGTGTAATCATCTGCCAGGTGAGAGCCAACTGCTAGGCCATTCCAGCTCTCTGTCTCTCCATTTCCTACTCTCTCTCTCCCTTCTTCACTTTTTCTGTTCCCCACCTGCTCCCAGCTGGCCTCTTTCTCTTTCTCCCTCTCTGTCCTTCTTTGTCACCATTCCATTCTCTGTCTCTACCACTTTCCAAATCTCCTTCCCTTCCCCCACCAATTAATCCTCTTTACACTAGGTCTGTCACATGGCTTGATTGTTTATGATGATGGCTCAGCATGGGCCTGTCAGATGCTCCTCCAACCGCACTATACCACTGCTTTATAAAACACGGCAGTCATGGTGATGGCAGTTCCTACGTCCATGTTATTTCTTCTAATATTTCTATTGTTTGATTTCCTACATTTTTACTCTATAACACTTTGGAGTTTACTGGACTGTTGATTGAGGAAACATAATTTCTACTGAATTATACTATATGGTCTTTCTCAAAAAGTGAATTTCAAAAGTGAAATTCTGATTTAACAGAGAAAGTATTAAGTATCTAAACAGGAAAATAGTTCAAATAAAGAAGAGAGACATTGAAAAGTATTTAATGAAAGAGGGACTCCAATAATGTAGTGTCCAAAAGAGCATAGAAAAGTGCACTTTAATTATAGCCACAATAATGTGATATTTTTATGGAAAGAAATGGGAAAAGAAGGAGGAAAAAGAGGAAAAGGAGGAAAGGAAAGAGGAGATGGAGGAGGTAGTAGTGGTGGTGGAGGAGGAGGAAGAAAAGAAGGAGGGGAGGAGGGGAGGGAGGAGGGGTGAGTTACTGCACTACATTAGGTACTATCTGAGCATGGCCTTAGCAGGACTACCTCTTTGAGAGGAATTAGTGAATTCAAGGGTGTGCCTTCTTCAAGACTTAACAATTTGAATATATATATATTCAAAACAATTGAGTGATGTATTCCCAGGATGATGTTTACTTTTTCATTGTAGCACTATTTTATAATAATCTGAAACTGGAAATAAGCCTTTCAACAATAGGATAGATGAATAAATTGTGCCATATTCATAAAATTTGGTATATGCTATTGTAGTGAAATGAATAGGATTATATAAAACAACCTGACTGGCTCTCACAAGCATGTTATTGAGGGGAAGGTATCAGGTATAATATGCATTGTAGAATTTTACCTCTATAGAGTTTCATAACAGTTGGAACTAAACTATAAAGTTAGGGTCCATACTTTGCTGGCAAAATAAAATAAAGCACCTAGGAACTAACTCATCATTAACACCAAGGTATTGAGCATTTCGTGGGGAAGGATACACACATGGGTGGACGGAAGCAGGTAAACAAGGAGCACATAGGTAGGATATTACAGTCTTCTGTTTCTTGACCTGTATGACAGGAACAGCTTTTGCTTAATAAACAGTGATCTAGGTGCACATTTTAAAATGAGATGTTTTTTATTAGTCTTTGACAGTTTTACACATGCACGCAATGTATTTTGATCAAATTTACTTCCTATATCTTCTCCTCAATTCCTCCTGGACATCCTCACCTTGCTTCCCCGTGTCCTGTTTTTCTTTCTTTTAATAACCCACTGAGTCTAATTAATGTTGTTCCTATGGTAATGGGCATGAGTCCATCCATAGCCTACCATGGTCCAACCTACCAGGCCATGTCACTAAAGAAAATTGACTCTCCTTCTCTGCAGCTATCAATGGCAATGTCTCCTTAGCTAGGGGTAGAGTTCATAAGCCCCTCCTCTAATCTATGACAGAATGGTGACTGGCTTCATTTTGCGCATGCAGCCACAGTTACTGTGGGCTCATGAGGGCAATGGTCTTATCATGTTCAGAAAAAGCCAGATGTATATTTTAGATACATGTATTATATTTCACATCAAAAGACATTTACAAATATTTAAAAATCCTATTGGCTGAATTATAGAATTGAAGCTACCCATAAGAAAGCATACTTTAACTCATTAGCAGCTAGGGAAATAGAATTAAAGTATCAATGAACTGTTACTTTGTATGAAGCAAAACCCAAATGAGCAATAGTTCCTGTTACCAATGAGGATGAGGGGAAGGTTCTTTCATACATACTGAATGTTACAGCTTTATTGGAAAGTGATGTGTAATACCTACTATAAGAAACAAAACAAACCACCATGATTCATTCAATCCTGAATGCTTGCTAGTACTTAGGAAATGTAGGTGTAAATAAGAGCTATTGTTATAACACCTCTGAGGTTAAACAGCTTAATAAAGTAATGCTTGACTAAATCATAACATGAAACACCACAGGACTAGTAAAGAATGAATTAGAGGCCGGGCAGTGGTGGCACACGCCTTTAATCCCAGCACTTGGGAGGCAGAGGCAGGCAGATTTCTGAGTTCGAGGCCAGCCTGGTCTACAGAGTGAGTTCCAGGATAGCCAGAGCTACACAGAGAAACCTTGTCTCAAAAAAAAAAAAAAAAAAAAAAAAAAAAAAAAAAAAAAAAAAAAAAAAAAAA
>JAPYYD010006440.1:0-11163 GCA_028551405.1 Uromys caudimaculatus
AAAAATAACAACCACTGAGTGAGCCAGGAGGGAATGTGGAAGTTGCCAGCAAGCCCAGGCTAGGGAGAGGGCCCTAAGCTTGAACACTGCAGTTGAAAGAAAGGACAGTGAGGCGAGAGGAGTGACAGGCAGGATGGTCACAGGCCAGAAAGCAGGGACCACAGCTCTCAGGTGGAGGCAAGCCTGGGCTACCTGCTCAGCCCTTCCTTTGATGACCATAATTAGGATTTTAAAAGTTAAGGATCTGCTTCAGGAGCAGGGGCTAAATCCAGCCTCCTGGCTCCTGATCCTTTTTAGAGACAAGTTTACTCTCTACACTCTTAAAACCTGCAGAAATGGATGGAGCAGTGGAGAGAGATAAACTCTGTGGTACACATAGCTTCAGCATTCCAGCTCCACACCCCGTGCCTGATCTGTAAATCGGTGCTCTGGAGAGGAAACGGACCAGCGTCGGCAAGCAGCCTGAGCCCAAGAACACTGAAAGGGGAGAAGGTATATTCTCTCAGACACGTGTGCAACTCCTCACAATATCTGTAGCCTGGGTGTAGCTCAGTGATAGTGCACACATGAAGCCCTAGGTCCTACCCACGGCATGTGTACTGATGCACACATGAAACCTGTAAAAAGCAAAAGTCACTAATGGCTTTCCTTGCAATCCTACCACATGGACTTCTGAGGGTCCCTGGGCAACAAAGTCATTGTCATTTGCTAGAAAACATGGTGACAATATCAGTATGTTTGGGGGTAGAATCCGGATCATGGACTAGCACCCAAGAAAACACAAAAGCCAAATTCTCTACATTTCACTTTTCTATCACACCCCCATTCCCCAGCAAGATTGCTTTTTTTGGGGGGGAAGGTTTCACCAAGGACTTGAACTCGAAAGTGTCTGCCTCAGTCTTCCCAAAAGGCTGTGTGCCACCTTACCTGGCTCAGGATTCTTTTTTACTTATTATAGTACTAGGATCAAACTCAGGGCCTTTTGTAGCCTACCACAGAGCTATATATCTCTAGCCTGCAAGATAACTTTAAAAACAGCTTTCTTAGCTGGGCAGTGGTGGCGCACGCCTTTAATCCCAGCACTTGGGAGGCAGAGGCAGGCGGATTTCTGAGATCGAGGCTAGCCTGGTCTACAGAGTGAGTTCCAGGACAGCCAGGGCTACACAAAGAAACCCTGTCTCGAAGAAAAAGAAAAAGCAGCTTTCTTAAGATTTGTTTATTTCATGTATGTGAGTACACTGTCGCTATCTTCAGACACACCAGAAGAGGGCATCAGATCCCATTACAGATGGTTGTGAGCCACCATGTGGTTGCTGGAAATTGAACTCAGGACCTCTAGAAGAGCAGTCAGTGCTCTTAACTTCTGAGCCACCTCTCCAGTCCCTAAAAACAGCTTTACTGAAGTATAAGTCATATACCATATAATTGTGGATGCCTGCTGACATAGCTATTAATTCTCAATAAATATACAGTGAGCACATTTCAGAAGCCAAGCTTTGTTCTTGATGCTGTGTCACAGTGGTGAATAAAAGTGGTTTGTTTTCACAGGGAACCTGATCTCACGCTATAGCCTGTGCAGACCTTAATTTGAGGTGAGCCTCTTGCCTAAGCTGCCCAAGTGCTGGCCTTTGGCATAAGACACAACACCTGGTTAAAAGCATTGTTTCCTGCTCTCATGATGGGCACAGCCTTGGGGAAGAAAGCATGTGACCTTGAAACACAGTGATCAAGAATGGGGAGGCTTGGGGAGATGGCCTAACTGGGAAAGTACTTGCAAAGTGAGAATGAAGGCCTGGTTAGATCCCTAGCCTCTGTGCATGCCAGTGCTGCAATGGCAGAGACAGTAGGCTCCCTGGGGCTTGCTGGGCAGTCAGGTTAGCTGAACTATAGAGCCCTAGGTTCCGCGGACACCTTGTCTTAAAAAACAGGTGAAGAGCAACTTAAGAAGACACATGTTATTGACCGTATGCACACGTTCCCCTTCCCCCCTGAGAAGAGTGCTTGCGTAGCATGCACAAGACCCTAAGTTCGAGCCCTAATAGTGGAGAGAGCTATAAATGAGGGACTGTGTAGCAATGTGTAGAGTCAGTTGCCATAACTGGTTGGGCCATGAGTGCTGCTAAACACCTACTACACCCAGAACAGGCACTTAGATCAAATAACTACCAGGCTCCAAATTTCAGGGCCACTGGGTTAACAAACCATGACTCGGGGTCTGGAAATGGCTTAGAGTACTCAGCTACAAGTACTGGCTACTCTTGAAGGGAACTTGGTTTGGTTCCCACCACCTACACAGCAGGTCACAACCGTCTGAAACTCCAGTTCCAGAGGATCTGATGCCCTCTTCTGACCTCTGATGGCACCAGACATGCACATGGTACACATGCAGGCCAAACACTAATACATATAAGATAAAATAAACCTTTAAAGAAAAGAAGAAATCATGACTCAAACAAACGGCAAATGACAACCATGAAACAAATGTATAAATTGAGCAATTTAAGCTAGAAAGGAAACGGGTTCCTAAGAAAGTGATGCCTGGTCAAGATCAAGCAGTTGGCAAGAACTCATCCCACAGAGAGGACACAGAAGAACATGTGAGGCAGGTACACAGCAGAGCCTCTCAGGAAGGCCAGCCATGCTGATCTCTTCCTGCTGTGCACAGCCCCTCAGGCTGCGGGTCAGTGTCCATTCCGAGTGTATAACTCTGATGAGTGTAAGCGGTAAGGTACATTTTCTTTACTACTGTACCAAACCAAAGGTATAGCTAAGACACCTTCGTAGTCCAGCATAGAACTGAGCACAGCACTCACTGGTCACGAAGTATGTCCCCATCCTGGTTAGGGTAGAAGGCAAGCTTGAAGATCCGATTCATCACACTGCGCTCGATGGCCAGCTGGGCATCCTGCAGCTGCTCCTCGCTGGCGTTCTGCCATATGGCGTCCTGCGCCATCGCGCCGTACAGGAACTGCAGAAAATCCTCCACCTGGGCCGTCTTATCATCAGCAGCAGTAAGTTTCTGAAAGTCTCCAAGAAAAACAGTATTCTTTAAAATACGCCACAGAAGTAACCCTAAAGAGGGTTACAGGACGTCTGCATCTTCAGTCTTGTTTTCTGTTTCCATTATTCTTATCTAAAAGTATTAAATGGAAATGTTCGAGAAATACACATTTGTATGTTTTATTCTTCTTTAAAAAATTATTTGTTTATTTATTATTTTATTTTATTTTATTTTTTTTATGTATGTGAGTACACTGTCGCTGTCTTCAGACACACCAGAAGAGGGCATCTGATCCCATTACAGATGGTTGTGGGCCACCATGTGGTTGCTTGGAATTGAACTCAGGACCTCTGGAAGAGCAGCCAGTTCTCTTAACTGCTGAGCCATCTCTCCAGGCCCACATGTTTTATTCTTACCTCTCTTGTCAGGGGGTGTGCACCTCCATAGCATGCATGTGGAGGTCAGGGGCCACTCGTACGGATTGGTTTTCTCTACCATAGGAGCCCCAGCAATCAAACTGAGCTCAGGCTCGCTGGGATGCCTTCACTCACTGAGCCAGCTTCCCGGGCTGTCCTACTGTTTGAACTGCACACTGCTCTGCATGAAGAAGTCTAGAAACCCCCATTCTAGCCACTGCATGTGAGTTATCCCTTTGGTCACACTGCACATGGCCTACTCAGTCACCCTCCTCCCTTATAGCTCAGTCACCCATTCAGTAGGCAAGGTTCAGTACTATGCCCAGGTTAAGTCTCCATTCTGTAGGGGTAGCCTTGGAGCATGACTCTCATGAAAAAGGGGTGGGGGACTGGGGGCTACAGAAATCATTCTAATTAACAAATGATACTAACCATAATATTAAAGCCAAAATATAAAAAGCAGGTTAAATTAAGAAATATGTGAACATTTAAATATAAAATATACATAGTTTTTAAAAACCATGTGAGTACAACTTAGTCATGGTGGAAATGCCTATATTCTCATCACTTGGAAGGCAGGGGTAGGAGGGTCACAAGCTGGAGGCCAGCCTGGGATACACTGAGACACTGTCTCAAAAAAAAACCACAAAAATCAACGCTGGGCATCGCAACACGCACCTTTAACATCAACACTCGAGAGTAAGAGGGAGGAAGATCCATATAGCTCATGACTAGCCATGACTACATAGTGAGTGTGAAGCTAGCCTGGCCTATATGAGATTTTGAATTAGAAATAATAAAAATTAAAAATAAAAAGTAGATCCAAGGTTTTACACCTCCAATTTTGTTTTAAATGTGTATGGGTGTTTTGCCTGCGTGTATGCCTGATGCCTGCAGAGGCCAGAAGTTGTCAGATCCCCTGCAACTAGAGATGGCGATGGATGTCAGCTGCCATGTGGGTCCTGGGCATTGACCAGCAAGTGTTCTTACCTGCTGAGCCATCGTTGCAGCTACTGTTTCATTTTAATATATAGATGCTCAATCTCAGACAAAAATAATACAACTTAGACATTTGATATCAATCCCTAATACTTTTAATTCTTCTTTTTAAAGCACTGGGGATGGAATCTAGGGCTTCACATACCAGAATACAGCCACCACTGAGCTTATGACCTCAGTCTGCTTTTGACCCCTACATCCCAATCAGGGTTTCTCTGTGTAGCTCTGGCTATTCTGGAACTCCCATTGTAGATCAGGCTGGCCTTGAACTCACAGAGATATGCCTGCCCCTGCCTCCTAGGTGCTGAGATTAAAGGTGTAGGCTGCTACTAACTGACTTGCTTTTGCTTTTAATCTTGAGACTCGGGGTGTGTGTGTGTGTGTGCTTCTCATTAAATTGTGCAAGGTAATCTTGAATTCCTAATCCTCCCTGGTCTCAAATTCACTCAACAGCCAAGGAAGGCCTTCAACTTGTGGTCTTTCTTTCTCAGTCCCCTGAGCAGCTTGGATTATAGAATTATACCACCATGTTTATGTTTTTGTTTTTTCCTTTGAGACAGAGTCTCTTTGTAGTCAAGGCTGACAGAAATTCACAATCCTCTTCTCTCAGTCTCCCAAGTGCTAGATCACAGGTATGGGACTTCAAAGATTATTAAAAGCAGGGCATGATAGCATACAACTTAAACCTCAGTATTCAGGAAGCAAAGGCAGGAGGCTCTCTGTGATTTCTAGGCCAATCAGGGATACATAGTGAGACCATGTCTCCCCAACCCCCAAAAATTACAAAACCCAGAATAGTGAAGTTGCTGTTGGATCTCTCCATTATCCCAGCTTCCCACTTCGTGAGAGGCCTGCATCTCCGCATCTGGCTATATAGTGTATCCTTTGTACTCCATATAGTGTATTATATGTACCTAGGCAGGAAGCAGATCCTGAAGGCAGGGTTGTCAAGATCTGTTGCACACTCCCATTCTGAGCACCAGGTTGGCAAGGACATAGAAGTCATCTTTTGAATCTTTACTCCCAGTAGCAGAGCAGCAGACACATGGTGGCTTTCCCTACCCATCCTGAGTTAGACACCTTGTTCATAGAAGACCATCATGGAGCAGACCAATGAAAACTGATATTCACAGAGGATAATGATCTGGTCTTCCCTCCAGAGTGTGTGGGAGCCACAGCAGCCCATCACTTTAAAGTCTGTGAGTCCTTGATAAGGTCCCTTCAAGTGGCAGGGTTGAAACTGAACACTGACCCCAGCTGATGCTGTCTGATGCTGATGCTGTGTTTCAGGTAGCCCATCTGTGGGCAGAGTTCCTTCATCATAGCTTGGGGAACCATTTGGGTTTCTGTCTTTATTTTATTTTTATTTTTGATAAATCCTTTATTATTTACTTCAAGAAAGATTTATTTTTCCCTACGTATGTAAGTGTTTCGCGTGCATGTATGTATACCACATCCATAGCCGGCCCCTCTGAAGACAAGAGAGGGTGCTGGGTCCCCTGGAGCTGGAGTTATGGACAACTGTGAGCTGCCACATGGGTACTGAGAATCAAACCCCAGTCCTTTGCAAGAATGTCAGGTACTCTTGTAAATGCTGACCCATCTTTCCAGCCCATTTACAGTTTTAGTCAAGAATTTGGATGGACTGTGTTCATCCAAGCTTCTTCCCATCTTTTCAGAGAACCAATGCTAAAGTCATTCCAAAAGCACAAAAACTTAGGCCTGGGAGATGGCTCAGTGGGTAAGGATGACTGCTGCCAAATAAAGACCCAAGTCAGATCCTGTATTGGCAACTTTTGGCTGTCAGTTTGACCACAACCAGAATTAACTAAACCCAAGTGACTGGGCACACCTGTGAGGAATTTTCTTTTAGATCAATTAAATCATTTGAAGTGGAAAGTCTTACTTTTAATCTGGATCTTTTGAGGTGGGAAGATACACCTTTAATCTAGGCCCCATCTTTGCTGGCAACCCGTACAAAAGACATAGAAGAAGCAAGTTTTCATTGCTTGCCTGCTTGCCCTGCTCTTACTGCTAAGCCCATTCCTTCCCTGGCACAAGAGCCTACTTCTTCAGGATTCTGAGTCTACTGAAGACTAGCTGAGGTGCCTAGCACTGGGGATGGCAGCCACTGTTGGACAAGCTGGACCACAAGCCTGTAAACCACCCCGTAAGCCCTACATACATATTTTATCAGTCCTGTTCCTCTAAAGAATCCTATCACAGATGTGACATGCCTTAACCCCACAAAACTATAAAGAAAAGTAATAAAAAGTATTTTGGAAAGAAGGTAGGAAGATGGCTGTGCAGGTAGAAGCAGCTTGCTACCCTTCCGAAGGATGGAAGTTTGGTTCCCAGTACCCATGCTGGGAGGCTCACAACTGCTTGTAAGTCGAGTACCAGGAGATATGATTCCTCTTCTAGCTTACACCCCCACCCCCACCCCATACATACACACAAATACTAAAAATCTTCTATTTTATTATTGTTGTTGTGATTATTTTTCTGTGCATGGGTGTTTGCCTACTTATGTCTGTGGCTGGTGCCTGCACAGGCTAGAAGAGAGCAAATCCCCTGGAGCTATTGCTTTAGGGACTGGGACTTGAACCCTGGACCTCAGGCAGAGAAGCCAGTACTCATAACTGCTAAACCATCTATCTCACCAGCCCCAAAATCTTAAAGGAAGGGAGGGAGGGAGGGAGGCTGACAGGCAGGAAGCAGGTAACTTAGGAACTGCTGTAAGGCGTGCTAACATGTCCATAAATGTGCCAAGCAAAACAATTCTCCCCCTGTCACATGGCTGGGGAGATGTGTATCTGAATGCATTAGTTACCTTGAATGAACTCCCTGATCTTCTTTTCTTTGCTTTCAAGCAGTAGCCGAACACAGACAGTGGTAAAGTACCGATTGGCCACCTCTTTGTCCCGCAAAACTCTTTGCAAGAGCCTTTCCAAGTGAGCCTGTGTGGTCTGCAGTCCTTGTCGACAGCGGGTGAGGTAAGCAATATATGGAGCTCTCTTTCTGAAAGAAAGAAAAAAAAAGTACTACTGAAATCAGATGCACAGCAGCACATACTTCCTTGAGCAACTAAGAGTCTTAATTTTTTAAAACAATTAAGCCGGGCAGTGGTGGCGCACACCTTTAATCCCAGCACTTGGGAGGCAAAAGCAGGTGGATTTCTGAGTTTGAGGCCAGCCTGGTCTACGGAGTGAGTTTCAGGACAGCCAGGGCTACACAGAGAAACCCTGTCTCGAAAAACCAAACCAAACCAAACCAAACCAAACCAAACCAAACAAAAAAACCCAATTACTTCACAGACTTTGGTTTTTACAGTTGGCATGAGAAGCTGAAGACAGGCATCTTGGGAACTATCTACACTGTCAGCTCAATAACGAAAGCCCTTGTGCCTGTTTCTGTGGCACATTATCATCAGCACCTAACTTACTATATGTCTCCAAGGCCCTTTGCAGGCTCATTTCTTTTATTACAGAAGCATGTTCTCCATGCTTGTAGGACCCCACACTTAACAGAAAATTGGCTACTGCAACAAAATACAAATTGTATACATTAGATCATTAAATAATTACACCATGTATTTGCTTATAATGTTAGTGTGACAAGATCCCTTAAGGCTGGGAGCCTGTACTCTACCTAAGAACAACATTCATCCTTCTCCCACACTGGCAAGGGCTTGGTGCCAAAACACAGCAGCAACTCCTAAGATCACCTCTGCTTCTCTGGCCTTCTATAGTCTTTCTTAACACATGTTTAAAAAAAAAAAAAAAAACAAGTCATAACCTAGATATCCTGGCCTCACAGTGAAAGAAAACCTATTAATCTGCTTTTAAAATATTATTTATTGCCTTTAACCCCAGCAGTTGGGAGGCAGAGGCAGATGAATCTCTGAGTTTTGAGGCCAGCCTGGTTTACAGAGAGAGTTCAAGGACAGCCAAGGCTCTGTTACATAGAGAAACCCTGTCTTGAAAAATCAAAAAAAGAAAAAAAAAGTATTATTATTGTATACGTGTGATTGTGGGTGTAGCTGTGCCACAACATGCACACAGAGGCTACAGGACGATCTCTGCAAACTCAGTCCTCTCCTTCTCTTTGTGAGTCCTAGGGCTCTACATTAAGCTGACAGCCTTCCATGACACGTGCCTTTATCCAGCAACACCCTATAGCCCAGCCTCCCTTTTTCCTTTGAGACAGGATCTCCACTGAACTTGGAGCCTGCAGATCTGGCTCATCAGCGAGCCCCCGGGTCCATACGTATCTGCTTCTCCCAGATGGGGTAGGGATGGGGGACCACCATGCCCACTTTCTGCCGGGCGCCAGAGAAGCACACTTGGGTCCTCATGTTCGCACTTTACTCACTGAGCCGTTTCCTAGCCTACCCTTTATCTCCTTGTATGAAAAGCTGAAGTAAAGCACACTTCTTTATTAGCAAGAACTGCTGGTTAAGATTTCTAAACTGGGTTTCTTAAAATCGCTATGCAAGTAAACACAACCATGTACTTTATAACTAGATTCATTTCTTCAATAAAGACCAACCAAACCAACCAAACAAAACATTATTGTTCTATAGTTAGCTCTATAAACCAGTCAGGTTGGAGACAGTACCTGTAGTCTTCAGCAATGGATGCCAGCAACTTCCTACAAGTTCTATTGTCGAAGCGGCTCACACAACGCATTGTTTCTTGAAGTTGAGCCATTAAGCTCTTATCTTGTAAATTAATTGCTTCAGCTATTTGAACTTTTAAGAAGCATACAATTTCATTGTCTAAAAACAAACAAAAAAAACAAGAATTCTTTTAGGATGCTTAACCTCTCAGTAATTGGGAAGCCAGTTCTTCTTACCACAAACCACTAGAACCAAGCAGTATTGACTCTAGTTTATAAAATAAACAATCAGAAATCCAAGTACCAGGGCCTGGGAGAGGGCTCGGAGCTTAAGAGCGTGTGCTGCTTTTCCAGAGGACCCGCACTCACACTGCCCCTTTCTGGCCTCTGTGGGCACTCAAGCACAAATGGCAGACACACAAATACATATACAAATTTTTTAAAAAGAGAGATCAAAGTACCCTTAAATGACTTAGAAAAATATATAAAATTGGACCACAGGAATTTCTGTGCATTGGACAGATGAAGGGCAGCAGCCTCTGTTGTTCAAACTGTACACACGGAGAGTAAGGAATGACTTGCCTTCTGGGTCTGTGTGGTCTGGCAATCCATTCCTTGTTGAATGAGTTAGCACTGGGAAGGCCACAGAGTCTGCAGAGCAAAGTGCAAGCCTCAGCTTCTTTTTTACATCTCTGAAGAATAAGTACAGGGCACATTCATTTACTTACACAGAAATAATCATAGCCTTTTGTGGTGGCTGGAGCTGGGACCCGGAACCTCCAGCTAAGCACATCCTCAGCCAGATATGGTCACACTTTACAAACATATGCGTGTAAGTTAACATGTTAGCTCTGAACTCGAATGTTTCAAACGATTCTTTAAGAAAAGATCAGTTTCAAAGGACTGACACCTCAAGGAAAAGCACAGCCTACAGTTACTGGTTGAGAGGGTTAGTATGCTCTGGGCAAGGTCAATAGGTCACCATGATCAGCCACAGCAGTCTTCTGATCTCCTAGAGCACCTTGAAGTGCTAAGAGTACTTAGAGGGTCTGCCACAACACAGATGCTGATGGCCTAACCTGAATGCTTCCTACCAGTCTCTGCAAATGTTGGTCCTGCTTCAGACAAGCTTGTCCCTTGACTAAACAAAACAAAACAAAAACCCAAACAAACCACTTGTTGTATTCTACTGCTTGGAAGTTTTGTGCTGAGATTAGGTTCTATGATTTTCAACTGGTGACCCAGCTGCCATTGGGTGGTAAAGCCCTGTCATAGCTTACAATACAATAAAAGGTTAAAAATGGAGAAATGTGGGCTGGAGAGATGGTTCAGTAGTTAAGAGCACTGGCTGTTCTTCCAGAGAACCCAGGTTCAGTTCCCAATACCCATATGGCAGGTCACGACTATCTGTAACTCCAGTTCCAGAGAATCTAACATCCCCACACAGACATACATGTAGGCAAAACATCAATGCACATAAAATAAAAAGAAATAAATATTAAAAATAAGGGAGAATGGAGAGAGGAAAGAAGTACACACAAGCTGGGTGAGGGTGCTTTAAGGTGTTCTTATATGAGGAAGCAGCGACTACTCAAACAAATGCAAAATGTCAGAATCCCAAAGTCACTTTCTCAAGCCCTGCTGGGAAGAGGCTGTGGGGGAAAGGGGAGGGAGGACGGCAAGACCGAGCTGCAGAGCTTAGTGAGCTGCTGTACAACACTCCCTGTTGGCCTGGGTCACTGCTGTACAGCACTCAGGCTGGTGAGTCTGCACAGACAGTGGCACTGTAACTTGTTTAAGCTACTTGTGTGCTCCTGGAGGCACAATTCTTTTAAATTCCTGAATTAATGTTTTTAATATCTGATAGCTGCAATTGGAGTCTTTTCTTTAAAGAAAAAAAAAAATTCACTGTATAGTCCTAGCTGGTCTGACACTCACTCTGTAGACCAGGCTGCCCTCAAACTCACAGAGATTCACCTGGCTCTGCCTCCTGACTGCTGGGACTAAAGGTGTGAGGGCCACCTCACCTGGTCCAAAGTGAGTTTTCTTAGAGTAAATAGTATCTATTCTTCTCGTGTGTGTGTGTGTGTGTGTGTGTGTGTGTGTGTGTGTGTGTGTGTGTGTGTG
>JAPYYD010006441.1:0-11163 GCA_028551405.1 Uromys caudimaculatus
AAGATCAAAAACTCAGGTGACAGCAGATGCTGGGGAGGATGTGGAGAAAGAGGAACACTCCTCCACTGTTGGTGGGACTGCAAGCTGGTACAGCCACTCTGGAAATCAGTTTGGCGGACCCTCAGAAAAATGGACATAATACTACCTGAGGACCCAGCTATACCTCTCCTGGGCATATACCCAGAAGATGCTCCCCACATGTAATAAAGACACATGCTCCACTGTGTTCATAGCAGCCATATTTATAATAGCCAGAAGCTGGAAACAACCCAGATGTCCCTCAGCAGGGGAATGGATACAGAAAATGTACATTCTCTCTGTTCTTGACTATGTACATGAGTGTTTAATTGTGTGAGTTATTGCCTTTGCCTCTCTTCAGAGATGGACTCTAACTATAAATGAGAGACAGACAGAGAAAGAGAGAGAGAGAGAGAGAGAGAGAGAGAGAGAGAGAGAGAGAACCCCTTTTTTTCTAAAGCTGCCTTTTCATCTGATTGTTTAGTCATAGCAACACACACACACACACACACACACACACACACACACACACACACACACAATGTATGACAGATAGTGGTTGAAAGATGTAGGGTTCAAATTTAGATAGTTATTGTGACGAACCTTTTCAGCAGTTTGGCACGATACTTACCTCATGGGTAGCAAGATGACTCAGGGAATTCTGTTCCTTTACAGGCTGCTGATTATGAGCTGAGGTTTTTTTTTTTTTTTTTTTTTCTTTTGCCCAAAGACTTCCAAGCATACTGATTCTTAACTTGTTGCCAGACAACTAACAATTTTCGTGATTTCGTGATATAAAACTCTTCCTTAGGAGGTAGCACACGGCTACTCATGACAAATAGGAAGCCTACAGTTGACCAAAGTAAGAATACTACCAAAGTGCAACTTGGAGAAACACGAGGAGTTACTACAGGAACAGAAATCACTAAAGGCAGTGGTATCACCAAAGTCCACACTAAATAGGGTGACAGCTAATAAAAGCTGGGAGCATGGAGGACACTCTACACCCTAAAGGCAGTTCAATAGATTGCAGTGTCATTTATACGTGATTTAATAAGGGTATACCTCTTCTGGGTAGCTTAGCTCATTTCTGTTTTTCTGGAAGCTGATCTGGTTTCAGAGTCTTTTTTGCAGATTTTCTTGTCTAAAACTGATACTTAGCAGCTTGGCTTGTTTACAGTTAGGAGGAAGAGACCTAATGAATCTGTTCAGGTTCAGGGACTTCCAAAAGTCATTTTTTTTTCCTTACAATACAGATTTTTAATGCCCTTAAAAGGAGACATACATATTTAGCTTTACTCATTCAAGAATCAGTCTTTGAAATTGATGAATTGAATCTGTATTTTAATATATAATCAGCGAGCTATTCAAGATAGAGGTAATATGAAAGAGGAAATTCTTGTTTTTTTTATTATTTTTTTATTTTTTATTTTTTGATACTTTATTTACATTTCCAATGTTTCCCCATTTCTAGGTCCCTCTTTGGAAACCCCCTATCCCCTCCTCCTCCCCGCCTCTATGAGGGTATTCCATCTCCCACCCACCCACCCACCCACTCCCTTATTCCCACCTTGACATTCCCATTTACTGGGGCCTCTAACACCCTCAGGCCCAAAGGCCTCTCCTCCCCCTGATGGCCAACAAGGCCTTCCTCTGCCACATATGTGGTCTGACCCATGGGTCCCTCGATGTATATTCTTTGGTTGGTGGTCCAGCCTCCAGGAGCACTGGGGGTCAGACCAGTTAACACTGTTGCTCCCTCCATGGGGCTGCAAACTCCCTCAGCTCCTTCAATCCCTTCTCCAACTCCTCCATCTGCGACCTCACTCTCAGTCCAGCGGTTACTCTAAAGTGAAACTTGGGTATTCTGAACTTTTTGGGCTAATATCCACTTATCAGTGAGTACATATCATGTTCATTTTTTTGTGACTGAGTTACTTTGCTCAGGATGATATTTTCAAGTTCCATCCATCTGCCTGCAAATTTCATTAAGTCATTGTTTTTAATAGCTGAGTAGTACTCCATTGTGTAAATGTACCACATTTTCTGTATCCATTCCTCTGATGAGGGACATCTGGGTTGTTTCCAGCTTCTGGCTATTATAAATATGGATGCTATGAACATAGTGGAGCATGTGCCTTTATTACATGTTGGAGCATCTTCTGGGCATATGGCCAGGAGTGGTATAGCTGGGTCCTTAGGTAGTATTATGTCCATTATTCTGAGGGTCCGCCAAACTGATTTCCAGAGTGGTTATACCAGCTTGCAATCCCACCAACAATGGAGGAGTGTTCCTCTGAAAGCCATTTTTATTATTTAATTCCCTAGTCAAGAAGCTGCCCTTCAGAATGGAATGTTTCCATATCAGAGGAAATAGTTATACAACTGATGATGGGGTTAAGAGATATGGATATTTTTGATAAATATCTCATCAGAAAAATCTATACAGAGGTTAGGCTTGCAGGTCAAGAGGTTCAGATTATTAACTTAAAAATTATGAGATTAAAAACACCATTTTTGTCACAGCAGTTCTTTTAGACAGACACAATTCTGGGTCAGGAATTGTGACTATGGGTTGGTAACCACGACCCCCAATTTGAGGCCCTGTCTATCATTCCAACTACAGTTATCCTCATTGAGTATTGAGAGTCTCTCACCTCCCAGGTCTTTGGTACTTTCTAGGGGGCTCCTCTACCTCCCACTCATGCTACCTCTCCCACCACCCAACTCTCTCACCTCTACACCCCTGAGGCTGCATATTTCCATTCATTCTGCTGGCTCACTGGGCTTTTCTCCTGGTCCTCACCCCTATCACCGCCCAATTTGAGATCCATCTCAAGGGGAGGCTCCAAGGTCTGACAATATTACTGAACTATTTTGTGCTTACAGAAGCAAGCCTGGCATGGCTGTCTTCTGAGAGGTCCAAGCCGCAGCTGACTGAGAGAGATGCAGATACTATGGAAGAGGGAATCGGCAGGGGGGGAACAGTTGGATTGTAAATATATATATGTAAATAAAAAATAACAAGAACAACAACAAATAAACAAACAAAACAAAATACAAAATACAAAACCCCACAGTAATTGTTAGATAATTTAATCAACACAAAACTGTAGAAGATGGTCTGTTTAAATACACAGTAGTCTTAGACCATAGATTTTATATATATATATATATGTGTGTGTGTGTGTGTGTGTGTGTGTGTGTTTCTAATAGCTATATACTCACCTCTCGTGCATGCATAATTATCCTCATATGTATACACTTCTCTGCATATGTAAATTTAAAATTAATAAATGATTAAAGTTAAAGAAGAATCACTTACCTTTGTTAGATTGCTTTCCTCAAATATTACAAAGACATTTTAAAAGCTAAACATATTTGTTCTGCTCATTTTGTTTCAAAAATCATGAAACTTTATCCTTTATTGTTTTGGTATTAAAGAACGCACATTGTCAGATGCAAAGGCAAACATGCTCTCATAATGTAATGGTTCATTATTGTATTCTTTCTGAATCATTTACTACACTTAATAATACTGTGAATGTCAGGTTTTCCCAAAATATATGTGAATTTGAATCAGAAGCATAGATGTAAATTTTAATCATTAAACCTAAATTCATGTAAATGGTGATAATATTTACTCTGTGTGTACTATCTATTATTGACCAAATGATGATTTTGATTTTAAACTTTTTTCACAGGTGATGCTAATAACAAATAAACTGACGGTCATCAAAGTGTTCAAACTTTAGCCAGAAACATACTCAGTTTATGAGTACATTTAACTTCCACTCTTCTCTGCAATTTTGATTTCTAGACGCCTTCTTTGCAATGATTTTTAACATTGTCAGTTAGAAGAGGTTTCAGTATAGCAGCAATTACAGCATGATGCAGGAAACTTAAAAAGATTATTCTCCTATTCTATAATAAAACAAATATGTTTTAATTTTAAACTACAAAATCCAAAAATGCCAAAAAGAAATTGACATTGATTTCTAAACCTTTAAAGTATTTAATTTCTTAGTATAAAGATGCCTTAAGTATTTATTTACACATTATTGATTAGCATTTTTTCCTAAAAGAAAAAATAAAAATCACCTTAGTGTTCAAACATGCATGCATCTAAATGACTTGTGTAGGTAATATTACTAAGCTTCTTGATTGTAATTAGCAAGCTATTTGAGGTTTGAATCACTTTCCTATTTGATTGTGCTGATATGTATTTACTTATTCTGTCAGGAACCTATTTATGAAAATGGGAGTTTATGTAGATTTAGTTTCAAACATATGATATTTCAAAACTTTAAAATTGTTACTTAGGACATGTTAAAATTTGTAGAGTTAGGAAAAGAAAACACTTTATATTAAAATTAGAATTAATTTCATTTTTTCATTTTTATTACTGATATCATGAGTTTACTTTATTCACACTTTGCTCATGCTCTTTGAAACTATATTTCTCATTATCTTTAAAATGAGTATAAATAACAACAAATTATTTTTGTGACTCAAAACATCTGATATAATGTAAAAAATTTTAATTATTTTATAGAACATATATTCGTATATAGAGCCTATAACTCTTAGAGATTATATTACTAATTGAATAGGAATGGAATAATAGCAACTTGCTAAATACTTTGTAACAATTTATGCTTACCAACTAATATTCAAAATCCATATATGTATATGTATATATATATATAGACACATTTAATACATTTCAACATTTCTTATGATTTTCTTGAAACAAATTATTCATAATTGTACAAATATGTACATATATGTGCAAATTTTACATAATAATACAAAAATTGTACATAATTTAAAATTTTTATTGTCCATGAATTTTTCAAGGCATATTATGAAATTAATGTTCACAATTTATCACATTTGAAAATACAGCAGAATTGTTTCAAATATCCATACAAGGTGTAAATAAAATATCAATTTTATTGCAAAATATTTTCAGGCATCTCGAATTGAATATGTTTCGACAAAATGTGAATTTTTTATATATTGTTATATTTCCAATATTCGATGGAATTATCTTTGTAGTATTTTTTTGAACAAGCAGAATACAGATCTATTATGATTTATTTTTAAAAAATGTGTAAAAGAAATCTCAAAATTGGAAAGGCCCTTCTAATCTTTTCTCCCCCAAATTCCACTTAGTAATGATTTATAAAATATGTTATTAGGGCTATATTAAGTACGTTTTACACTGTAGTTTAATAGCCAAAATAACCTTTGAGATATTAAATATATTCTTTTCATTTTTCCACTTGAGAGAGCTAAATTTTAGCAAGTTTGAATTTAAAAATTATACAGCAAAGAAGCAGGAATATTGAGAATTTGAGAGTAAATATCCTGACTCATAGGTTTTCTCTATATTTCCAAGTTATATTCTTTTATTTACATAGATGTATCATTTTATAAAAGGTATTAAAATATATGAAGTTAAAATAAATTGATATGTTGGTATTTGCATTTCATATATTTTAGGATGCTTAATTATTTTACATGTTTTTAACATAATTCTCACTTATATAATTCAATGTCTGTCAGCATAGAAATAAAAGAATCATAGAATACATTTGCACTGTATAGTGGGGTAATAAGTAAATTACATATATATATATATATATGTATGAACATATCTTGTAGAAAGATTCATAGTATTGAACTTGATATTAATCTGATCATATTCTATATTCCACAGTGTAATCCTCTATTTACTCTTACACAATAAGCATTTTTACAAAGGAGTAACAGAGCTTAATGTCCAGAATATTAATCTTCAAGAAAACTGAGATCATTTCCAATTATACAGTTCATAAAATTAGCTTAACCTCCCAAGACAAAAGTTTGTGTATCTTTAATCCAGGTACTTAATTAATTCTCATCAAGAGGGAGGCTTCAATATGTCTGTCCCTGACTTTGTGTTTACTAAAGAAAGAGATCTCATTATCCCAGGCTAACCTGGGAGACTTGTGGAGAATGTCATAAGGGAGAATTCCATTATACATCCACAAAGAGAGGACTATGACATTATTTTGTTTTTCAATATATGCTCTGTTGGGAAATTTTAGTTTCAGCTGTAGAATGAATGTTTTTAAATGAATGCACCAGAGTCTGAGATGGATAGTATGACCCATGATTCAGGAACAATGTTGGTTTTGAAAAATTCTCATTGCCTCATCCAAAAGTGACCAGCATTCTTGCAAACTTTTACTTCTTTGTTTGAGATAGTCTTTTGTGTTTAAGCCAGAAACTCATGACTGTGACCATCTTAGGGAAAGAAATGGAGATGCTTAACTTGCAATATACTAATAAAGGATATACTAAGCATGTATTCTTATAATATTTCAAAAGAATATAATTAACTGTTATTTCTGTTATTTTGATTTGTCTTTCCTATAGTAATGTGAAAAAAATTTCCAGCACTCATTGAGCCAGTGAATATCTTCAACTTCATCGTCTAAATTATATACTATTTTCTTATGAAATGTCTATTTTACTTAGTTTTAATAGGTTTTTCCCATAAGACTTACTTTGATATATAAACATGTGTAATGAATCTTTATCTCTCAAACTAAGATATAATCTTACTTAAAATATTGAGCTAATTGCCTCATTGTTTATCAATACCAGATAATGTTTTGCCTTTTTTTATTACTGTCTTCCTAAGTGAACTACAAGTAAATTCCTAGTTTATATTACCTGCCTTTTAGATTGTTTCTCATCTACTGTTTAAGAAAAAGCCTTACTCCAATCCCCCCTCTCTCTTGTTCTAGTTGAGAACATAACTGAATTATTTGTGAATGAAAAATTTGTATTTGTTAGTTTTTTGATAGTGATTGTTGTAGAAGACTATGTCCAAGATTGTTCTTACCATTGAATTGTTACATAGTTCATTTCTCTCCAGTATAAGTAATATGAGAATTATCCTCTCCTGTATGGTATTGGTCCAGAGGCAGGCAGGAAGTACAATGGAATAGAATTGAAGATCCACACACCTATGGTCACTTGATCTTTGACAAAGGAGCTAAAACCATCCAGTGAGAAAAAGACAGCATTTTTATCAAATGGTGCTGTTTCAACTGGCCTTCAGCAGGTAGAAGAATGCAAATTGACCCATTCTTATCTTCTTGTACAAAGCTCAAGTCCAAGTGGATCAAGGACCTCCACATAAAACCAGATACACTGAAACTCACAGAGGAGAAAGTGGGGGAGAATCTCGAACACATGGGAACAGGGGGATATTTCCTGAACACAATACCAATGACTTATGCTCTAAGATCAAGAATTGACAAATGGGACCTCATAAAATAGCAAAACTTCTGGAAGGCAAAGGACACTGTCAATAGGACATAACAGCAACCAAAAGATTGGGAAAAGACCTTTACCAATAGAGGGCTAATATCCAATATATACAAAGAACTCAAGAATTTAGACTCCAGAGAATCAAATAACCCTATTATAAAATAGGGAACAGAGCTAAACAAAGAATTTTCAACTGAGGAATGTCGAATGGCCAAGAAGCACCTAAAGAAATGTTCAACATCCTTAGTCATCAGGGAAACGCAAATCAAAACAACCCTGAGATTCCACCTCATACCAGTCAGAATGACTAAGATCAAAAACTCAGGTGACAGCAGATGCTGGCGAGGATGTGGAGAAAGAGGAACACTCCTGCATTGCTGGTGGGATTGCAAGCTGATACAACCACTCTGGAAATCAGTCTGGTGGTTCTTCAGAAAATTGTACCTGAGGACCCAGCTATACCACTCATGAGCATATACCCAAACGATTCTCCAACATATAACAAGGACACGTGCCTCACAATGTTCAGAGCAGTCTTATTTGTAATAGCCAGAAGCTGGAAAGAACCCAGACATCCTTCAACAGAGGAATGGATACAGAAATTGTGGTACTTTTACACAACGGAGTACTATTCAGCTATTAAAAACAATGACTTCATGAAATTCGCAGGTAAATGGATGGAACTAGAAAATATCGTGCTGAGTAAGGTAACACAACCACAAAAGAACACACATGGTATGCACTCACTGATAAGTGTATATTTGCCCAAAAGTTCCAAATACCCAAGATATAATTCACAGACCACATGAAGCTCAAGAAGATGGAAGACCAAAGTGTGGGTACTTCGGTCCTTCTTAGAAAGGAGAACAAAATACTCACAGAGGGAAATATGGAGAGAAAGAGTAGAGCAGAGACTGAAGAAAAGGCCATTCAGAGACTGCCCCACCTGGGGATCCATCCCATATATGTCACCAAATCTAGACACTATTTTGAATGCCAAGAAATGTTTGCTGATAGGAGCCTGATATAGCTGTCTCCCGAGAGGCCTTGCCAAAGCCTTACAAATACAGAAGTGGATGCTCGCAGCCAACATTGTACTAAGCATGTGGTCCCCAATGGATGAGTTATAGAAAGGACTGAAGAAGCTGAAGGGGTTTGTAACCCCACAGGAAGAATAACAGTATCAACCAAACAGACCCGCCCCCAAGTGTTCCCATTGACTAAACCACCAATCAAGTAGTACACATGGAGGTACCCATGGCTCCAGCTGCATCTATAGCAGAGTATGGTCTTATCAGGCATCAATGGGAGGAGAGGTCCTTGGTCCTAAGAAGGATGGATAGATGCTCCAGTGTAGGAGAATGCCAGGGCAGGGAAGAGGGAGTAATTGAGTGGGTGGAGAAGCACCCTCAAAGAAGCAGGGGTAGGGAGAATAGGATAGGGGTATTCTGGGAGGGGAAAAACCAGGAAAGGGGATACATTTCAAATGTAAATAAAGAAAATAGTCAATAAAAAAATTCCAAGTTTACTGACAACAATTTTTTTTTGTTTTGTTTTATATTCACTTATAGAATCATCTTTTGTTCCTATAATTTTCAGAAGATATTGTGGTGGGTGTGGAATTTGTTTGAGAATATTTTTCTTCAGTGTTTTTGCAGAAGCTATTGTATTTTCTTGGGCCTGTCATTAGTGTCTGGTGAGAAACTTTTGTCAGTTAAATCTCATTGTTTGTATCCTATCAAATTAATGAAATGATAGTGTTATAAACCTATGAATAAGTGAGAAGTAGATAGAGAAAATACAATTGGTTTATATTTTGTTATGAATATAACAGGGCTTCACATCTTATGTTCCTGGAAGATCAAGTGCTTGACCTTAAAGTGAAGAGTCAGTGGTCACGAATTCTCTAAAGGAACTGATTATTCAGTTTACATATGAAACTTGTGTCAACTCTGGTATTTGGGACTACTGTGGATGAAAAGAAGGAAGGATATAGACCAAAGACATCAGTTCTAAGCTTCAAGAAGATATCAGGATGTCTCTGTGGCATTTTGGGCAAAATATTTGCATTAAGGATTTAAGAACTGGATGTCTTATAGGAAAAAAATCATTTAAAATAAAACCTAGTGGATTTCATGATAGATAGTGTGCAACAGGAGTTAAAAAGTAATTGAGAGATTAGTACAGAAGTCTGTGCCTACAAAATTATTGAGGATAGATTTATCAATGATCAAATTATTTTTCTGTGGAAGATATTACGTTTCCATAGAGAACATTATTATTTTCTTCAAAAAAGCACTTTTAGTTAGAAGCATTTTATTATTTTAATCATATACCTTTTATTCTGTGCGTCTCAGCAAACATATAACAATGTCTACCCACCATTTAGCAAGCAACCAGAGAGTGCTCAGATATCTTCCTTGTGTATTCTTCCTTCGTGAACTCTTTAGCTGTCACAGCTGTTTAACGTTTTTACTCTCTCCATAACTTTACCTATCCTATCATATGATCTATAATCCGAAAATCCTATATCCTATAATACAGCATGGAGCATTTCTGTTTGCCTTTTGGCATTGTAATAACATATCTTCTAGTTTGGGCTTTCCATACAGTTCTCAAGCTTGATAAGTCATTTCTATTTGGTGCTCAAGAAAATCTATTTGTTCATAAGTCATATATCTAATTTGTCTAGTCAGCCACAAAAGTAGACTTGGATCATTCTCAGTGTTACAAATTATAAGTGAAGGTGCTATAGTTATCTACACAGAGGCTCTTTTGTACAAATACATTTTTACTGTGTCTACATTGATATTGTGTAGTATAAATCTTAAATTATATTATAAAATATTGACAGGCTAGTGATAAACTACATAACTGGTCCACAACGGTTATTTGAGTATTAATTCTCAGTAGTGATGAATGGGAGTTCTTGCAGCATCCAAGACTAAATAGTATTTGTGGTATGAAATTCTGTGATATGGTCATTTTGTCACATGTAATATTGTATCTTAGTGTGCCTTGTAATTCTCTGACAACCTATTTTGTAGAACTCCTTGTGTTTATTTACCATCCTCATATCTTTGATCCGTTGATTGTCCCTTATGTAGTTGGGTTATTTTATATTGTTGAATTCTTATAGGTCTTTGTCTTATTTTAATATTACAGTTTTATTTATATGATATCTTTTGTGAAATGTTTTAATGATTTTATAAATATGATGTTAATTGTAGGAGAGAGGTTATATTTTAATTCTAGTTTATTTTATTAATTAAGTTCTAACTTTAGTTTGATATCCCAAACTTATCATGATGCCTAAAGTAATCAAATATTTTACTTGTTATTTTCTATGAGGGTTTTTTTGAGTTTTGTATATTTTTATATTATATTTATGTCTGTGATTGATCAATTTTAAGTTTTGAGCCAGTATAAGGTCTGTTGCTGGATTCAATTACTTTGAAGGTGAATGTCTTGTTGTTCTAAGAGAGATCATTTTTTTTTTTTGTTTTTTGGTTTTTTTGGTTTTTTTTTTTGCTTTATCCTGGTTCTTGTGAGTCAAGCTGCAGTTTGTGCTTGTGTGAGTGTGAGGAGTTGTGTGAGTGTGAGGAGCTGTGTGAGTGTGAGGAGTTGCGTGAGTGTGAGGAGTTGTGTGAGTGTGAGGAGCTGTGTGAGTGTGAGGAGCTGTGTGAGTGTGAGGAGCTGTGTGAGTGTGAGGAGCTGTGTGAGTGTGAGGAGCTGTGTGTGTGTGAGGAGCTGTGTGTGTGTGAGGAGCTGTGTGAGTGTGAGGAGTTGTGTGTGTGTGAGGAGCTGTGTGTGTGT
>JAPYYD010006442.1:0-11163 GCA_028551405.1 Uromys caudimaculatus
GAGGGTGTGGAGTACTCTTGGTTTCTGTTCCTTATGTTCCTACCCTTGCCTTTTGCCATCTTGTTAACTCTGATGTTAGCTGATCTTACTCTGTCTGGTTGTGGCTTGCCCCACCTGCAGGCCTCTGTGTCAATACTCCTTGAAGACCAGTTCTCTCTGAGAGGTGTTTGGGTTTGGAGAGCTGTGGCACAGGGTCCACTCTGGGGTGCAGACAGAAATCAGAAGGATCTTGTCCCCAGCTGTCCCTTGGTTCCTATGTCCTGATGGCTCTGCAAGGGTTCCTCTTGATCCAGTGAGTTTGAACAGAAGTGGTAGTTTTGCCTGTGCTCAAAGGTGTGTCAGCACTCCTGGGATACCTGCTCTTTCCTGGAGCCCTGTGGCCCAGACTGAGGTCCCCAGGCACAGACCCCTGGAGGCCCAGGCAGAGGTCTTTACACACAGATGGAAACCGGAAGGTTCAGAGGTTTCCTGCCCCCGAGTTCTCAGGCGCTGTATCCCGCTGTTTCCGGGCGGGTCTGGGTGAGCAGTGTTGCTCCCCTTAACCCCACTCACGGCTTTTCCATGCTCCTGGGAGGGTAGCTTTCTCCTGGCGCTCGTTGGCTATGGACTCCTCTATTGTTACCTTTTTAGCGATGATGTAGCAGGAAATTTTTTACTAAAAGTAAACATCAGAGCAGAAAAGAAAAATGTGTTCATCAAATGCATGTTGCAATTTAAAAATAGAAGTTTTAAGTACACAATTATACAAAGGGGAATCTTCAGAGCAAGTCCTATTTCTTTTGTGAATTTTCACATCACTAGTAAGACCTACAGCGGGAGGAATTCCTCATCAAGCTTACCTCATTATCTGTCCCTCCTTGGAGTGCTGTATTGATTGTTTTTGTTTTTTGTTTTTTGTTTTTTGTTTTAATCAAGATATGACAAGTCGAAAGCCAAGATAGCACCTGTAGTAGAAAAATTCAGATTGTTACATATCAAAATGTCAATTTTATACCCAGAGTATTAGAATCATTTTCTTTTGATTGCCTCTATGGGAATCTGTTTCTTCTTAATATCCTGAGGCCATCTACCTGACATTTTCATTCGTATTTCTACCCTAAGCTATAAACTATAGAACGAGTAGAAAACATTAATAAAACAATAATTGAAAGTTCATGTTGGATTGATAAAATGTCAAGAGGAAGTGTCTGCTTTTGGATTCTATCTGACAGGTTTAGTACAATGACATATTATCAGGAAATGGGGGAACACAACATTGTAATAAAACAAAAAAAATAATTCAGATATTTCCTGAAACAATTCTCCCTTTATTTTCAGGAAGGGTAAGCATTTAACCAAAGTTATAAATTATAAAGGTGAATAAGGCTCATTAAGAGGTTTCCAAAGCTTATCTATTTTTGAAAAAAATTAAAGATTTAAACCTCTTTAATAAGTTTCTTCTTCATTTGTAAATGACATCAAGATCTTTAAACAAATAGATAATTATAATATATTTATGTTTCATAAACTGTTTAAATTAATTTTCAAATTTCCTATAAAGTCCTACAAATTATAAACATTCACATAACTTGCAAAATCGTATCACATGAACTTTATGAATAGAATTATTACAATTATGTAAAACATGTTCTATTCAAAGAAGTCCAAATGATACAATTATTCAGCACTTAAGATAATATTAGTAAGCCAAATGAATTTCCAAAGTCTATATCTCCCTGTATTTTGAAAGTTTAAGTTCGTTTTAAAAGTTTACATTGAAACTGGGTGTGACTTCACTGATTAGTAACGGACAAGGCACGTCTCCAGATTCACACTTACCATAGATAATGCTTCAAGAAAGTACAGATTTTGAGCACTATAAATATATAAAATTAGATTATATATGTGTGGAGTTCTATGTTAAGCAGGTCTGGCATAAAAGTGGGGTCAAGCTGGAAATCTCATCCTGAGATCTGGCAGGAATAGGATCTCTCTCCCTCTGCCCCAGGGCTAGGTGTCCCAGTACACGTGGCACAGTGATTCCAACTTTCCCCAATCTGAAAAGGTGACTAAGCTTGGTAGCCAGGTTAACCTTCCTCTCCCCTCATTAGGTCATGTCCAACAGCACCTGGAATTCTCCCTATGCAAATGAGGCATCTCCAGCACCCTGACCCTGACCAATGATGTATTCTTACTCCTCTATTCACCCCCTAAAGGTTTAAATAACCCTTGTTCTCCCCCAATAAAATGTGTTATCTCACTAAAGCTGCCTCTGAAGAGTCTCTTCTCATTCACTTAGCTCCCAGCCATTCTATCTTGTTTCCCCTCCCAGGTTTGCTGGTTGTGATCATGGGTGATTATGGGTCTACCGATGGGGAAGAAGACCTTGAGCTACATATATGTTTACTTCTTTTCACTTTTACTCATTTAATTATAAATTCAATTTGTTTCAGATACTAGGCATTTAAGTAGGTATGACTAGTTGTTCCAGATGTTCTTTCATGCTTATTTTTCAGACTTGCAAGAAATTTAGTAGAGAATATCTATGGGTTTCTCAAATTACAAAATGGTACAGCAAAACAACAGTATAGAAGATAACATGGTATGTCTCATGACAAGCAAACCCACTCCTTGAAATGTAGTATAAACAATGAAAAAAATATTCAGAAACATCATCAAATTAGCAAAACAAAATGTAAAATTAGCATTATTATTTATCTGTAGCAAGTTTTACATGATAGGGAACAAGCTATTAAGTATCTCTTCATCTGTAAACATTTCTTTTTCTACTACTAAATTAAATGTGAGACTTAGAGACTGTAGAAAAAGATCTATTAAAGTTCCTTTGGGGAAGAATAGATGATAGTAATGGATATAGAAATAGAAGGATAGTAGATGACAGATACACCTGAAAAGGTTGTTTGTTAAAGAATAGAAGACTTCACAAAAACCTTCAATGCTTTACATTCAAATTATATATAGTGGAATATACTTTATAGTAAAATTAATGAGTGTTCTCACTGAAAATACAAATTTTGCTTTATTATATAATAGGTAACCAACAAATCAATTGCCTTTGCCATAATATTGATGATTTTGTATGAGTACTTCTTTTGCTCAATAAACATGAAAAAATAATCAAAGAGAAGTTTTAATTACAGTAGCTTCTTTAGTGTAGAATGGAAAGTATTGTCCCTCTTTAATGAAAATAGAATACTTTGTTTTCCAAAAGTATTATTGCTAAATTTAACTGACATATTTCTAAATACTGAAAAACGTCTACTGTTGAATTCTCACATACTATGGAGGACAAATGCATAATAGATATATCTGTGACCAGAAACATTATACCTAAAAACTTTGTGTAGAACTTAAGAAATAAAAATCTTGTCCCCAGGGGAGACCCAGAAAAAGGGAAACATTGGAAATGTAAATAAAGTATCAAAAATAAATAAATAAAATAAAAAAAAAAGACTTTGGAACATCTGAAAAAAAATCTTCTCAATACAAGGACAATGTACTTCTGTGAGGTCATAGAACTCTCTATATTATGTTTCAGTGTTCCTTGACAAAGAAATTCAATTCTAGATATTAGGATACAATAATTTACTCGTGCTGTAATCACAAGATGAATCACAAAAAATGAATTCAAAAGTTCAGGAAGCATAAGAGAGCTCTTTTGTCAAAAAGGTTTATTTCAGAACTATTTACTTTCTTCTGATCCCTTGTAAATCTTGCTAATTCTACAAATCTTAGTCTGCTCTCAATCCTTTCTTTATATATTAGAACATTTTAAGAAGAAATAGATGCCCATTTTCTTCTGATTTTATCAAAATAAAGAGTAAACAAGCATGAAGGAAAAGAAACCATATTCAATGAATTTAATTATTCATTAATTAATTAGTCAACATCATAATCATCAAATCAATCACATGTACATTGCCATGAATATATGATCAGGTATAGTTAGGTCACAAATGCAGCACTTCAAATAATTTTCATACAGTATTTTTAAAAGATATAACAGATATACTAGATATCCTAAATACTTGAAAGCAATCTTTAATAATTGTACAAATAAAAATGAATATACACTTTTTTGATTTTTTAAATAAGTTGCTTTTCTCCTGAGGTGTTTCAAAGAGGAAATGTTACTCACATGAAGCATAAATGAAGAATAACAGACTTAATTCTCAGCACTTGAGCATTTCAGATTTATTCTGTTATCACTGACCAAAGTAATTGAAACAAACACCTACGGAAGGAATAAGTAATTTTCGATCATGTTTGCTGAAGATTTGTCATTGTTGTTGTTGTTGTTGTTGTTGTTGTTGTTATTGCACAGAAGGCAGGATAGAGTTACTCTGTTAAGTTTAGGGGTAAAAGGAGTACTTTGACTGTTCAGGGAAAAGTATGTGGCAAAGATGACATCATGCTACAGTATATCTCACAGCAAAAATTTATTGGGGAAGAAGCAGGCTAAAGGCCATCTAAGAGTGAGAACATGAGAAAGACAGAGACAGAGAAACAGACAGAGAGAGAGACCGAGAAGAGGCCATGATAGCAGGGTCTCTTTAAAAAGGTATGCATAGTGTAGAGAAAATACATGACTCGTGGAGACAGTGCAAAAGTGGGGCATTTGGCAATAGCAGGTAACACTGTGACTGTTGGCACAGGACCCTGAGGGCAGGCTGTGGGAGTGCTTGATTTCTAACATGCTCTATCTACTGGAGAGGAATATGAGCTGAGACATGTTCACATGGTAGGAGATAGGACAAAGAGACTTGATAAGCAAACAGGAATGAGTGTCATAATCAAACACCAGGCCCTTGGGACTTGCTTCCACCTGTCAGGCTCCACCTCTTTAAAGCACATAGACTACAAATACAACCACAGTGAGGAACAAACGTCTCCAAACAGAAGCTTGTGTAGATGAACAGATTTCTCAGTCACAAAGCCTTTCCATTGTCCTCTGCTGTGTTCCGCTGTGGATTTTAAACTTTGAACAGACATTGATCACCACATAGCATTTCCCTCTCAATCTCTAAACCCCACTTCTTATCTCTCCCTTCACAGCCCACCAGATTTACCTCAGGCATGGACTCTCTTTTATTTTATTTTTTTTCCTATACCTTATTTTCATATCCCAATATACTAGTTCAGGCTCTTTCTGGTTGATCTGTGTCATTTCAATTATATCTGACTAATTGGTTCAATTATATAATTTTCTCCTTGGTTCTTATCCTAGTAGCAGGGACATTTTGTAAAGATTGGTATATCCCACTTTCTTCTTTCCCATTGAAATCTAATGCTTTTAGTTTGTATACCAGCTGTACAAATCACTGCTACCATTGGAGTGATTTGGAGTAACGCCAATCTCGTAGAGCAACCCTGTTTCCCTCTGGCTCAATGGGATTACAGTTCCATGGGCAGCAGTACTAATCACAGGCCCTGGTGGAGAGGTCCAACCTTTGCTTTTTGTAACATTTAGATTATTGCCTTGCATTTCTTGAGGTTTAGCCCCTTTCTTCATCTATAGAGATAACCACATATATTTAATTGTTTTACTCTTTATGTTTTTCTCTATTTTGATCTTCAAATCTCCCTCTGTCTTTTGTACAGACATTTTTATTATATCTATGTTCTATTCAGATGATCCAAAATAATCTTATGGTCTCAAAATCTTTAGTTTAATTACTCTTCCAAAGTCATTTTGTCGAAGAGGTAACTTTTACATATTCTGGACATTAGGAATTGGATGTATTTGCTGACATTTCTACACTCTACACTATTACACGTTTTAAGAAAAAAAATGAACATTATGTTTTTCTTGCCTTATTGATCTATAGAGAAGCAAACTAAAAAATGTTCAGAAAAGAGAAATTCATTTAATATGATTTCACATTTAGACTTTTGATAGTGACCTCAGACAACTAACTTCCATTTTGAAGAAAGTAATATATGAATATATTCATGATGGTTGTTTATATGCAATAAAATAAGATTGTGTTGTGTGCATGCTATTATTACTCATTTGTCCTCAATTTCAGATAAATGTATAATATTATCATTGTGCTAATGACCAACTCTATTGATTGCGCAGATCGCTAGCAGCTTTTTATTTACCAACAGTTACTGTAGTAACTTTTCTATACCTTTGCTTCAAATCTTGCTCTGAGTTTAGAACTAAAATGATTTAGTCAGGCCCAAGTGCAGAAGTTAGGATCTATCATTATTTCTTGGCTTACATCTGGAAATTCTTCTGTAAGAAATCACTGTTTCACATTTCCAAAAGATAATGAATGAGTTTTTATAGGCTAATTAATACAACTACTATCTATACCATTTCAAACACAATTCCTTCTCTTACAATAATAAAATAATAGTATCATTGCAGCTCATTGAAAATTTTCTCTCTATCCTATGAAGCTGTAGTTCCAAGTAATAGTAACTTCATTCCTACTGTTATTTGTACTAATTGAACCACCACAGAGGACAAATGTATATTAGGATCCAATGGCATTCGATGCCTCAAATTTTCCTGTAAAAATGTCATAACAGTAGTAAGCAAATTATGACCTTACTAATCATTTCTACTTGCCTGAAGTCTCAGCACTGCAGGCACAACCTGTGAATAAAACTGATGCTAGCCATATCTTTAAAGACAAAATGTATTAAACCAACTAAATATATAGAAATTTCTATTATGTAAAATGGGACAAATTCATCAGCACTTTGGGTATATCAAACGTTTTTATAGTCAGTAAAGTAAAGTGTGGAAAAGTACATTAGAGAATAGTATAAATGAAGACCTCACAGTATATTGCAGCAATTTGAAATAGAAGGTAATAAAAGTTAACCTGCAACGTGGAAATAATGTATATTTATAATTATTAGAAGACAAATCTTCTGGACAGAAATATACTAAAATGAAAATAAGTATATCCATTTAAATACTATGAATAACAGGTTTATAATATTTTTAAAACTATAATCTGCATGAGAATTTTATGAAAGGTTGCCTTGAACTGTGGTCAGTGCCGCTTTGGGTTGGTAGTTCTGAGCTATGAGAAAGCAGGATTAGTATGCCATGGGAAACAAATCTATATGCAGCCCTCTTCTATTGCATCAGCTTCAGTTTCTACCTCAAGATTCCTATCCTGAGATCCTGCCTCAACTTCCCTGAATGATAAACATCAAACTATAAACTGAAATAATCCTTCCATCCCCAAAACAACTTTAGATAATGATGTAACTAAGAAAAGGGACACTACTGTGGTTTACTGCTGTTTTATTTTAATTTTAAATAATAATATAATCAGTTCTTTGTGAATTTTCATGCATTGTATTTGTTGAAACTTCTCACCCATCCCTTAAATTCTTTATGAATAATACAACTCCTCAACTAAGAAGAAATACTGGCCAAAATATTCACTATTTTCCATCCACCTGTGCCTTCCTCACAGATGAGCCTATCCCAGATATAGAGTTATATGCAATAACCAAATCCAAAGCACACATACGTAAAATGGCAAGTTTCACTTCATTTTCAAAGTACATTTTACCCACAATGCCTCGTTTTGAGTTCCCATTTAGCAGTATGCCCTTTAGGAAACACTTTGATAAAGCATTAAAACAGATTTAGCAGCTGAGACTACTGATGGATTGGAGAGATGAAAACTAACTCTGCCATCTCAGATTTTCCAAGTTTGTGTACGTCTGCAAATCCTGTATCAGAAAGTATTGAAATCTAGACCCTACAAATATGGTAGAAGTCTGAAGGACCCAATGGGTACCCACATGCTCATTTTGGAAACCTTGTGGCTATTTGTTGGCCTTCTTAGATGTCTTTGAAGCCTTAAAAGATTATGATTAAGTAGGATTTACCAGGAGTAAATTTAGCTCTTAAGCTTCAAAAATCATGATTAAAATGTACTTCTAACTGCCAAACTTACTTGGCAATGCAAAACAATGCTTTCGCTTTCAAAATTGCCATTTTTCTGTTAGAAAAAAAGATGATGGGAGTGATACACACTGGGGTATAGCACAGCGGAGCATTGCCGTCTTTCCAAGTTGCATACCAGAAGATATTTTTAGAGAAACTTTTAACCCCAGAAAAATGGACATAACAATTTTTTTCAACTGCTGCTAGAAGCAACGACTGAATCTATCTGCATTCCCTGTACATTGATTCTCTCCACACTTTAGGATAAAACTACTCTCTATAAAATTGACAGGGATTCAGGGAGAGGACAGCATTAAAAAAAATCATTTTGTAAGCAAGTCCTGGATGGGAGAGGGGAAGGGGAAGGAAAATGGGTGGGGCAGGTTCAGGTATGGGAAGAGACAGGAAAGAAGTTGAGAGGGCCAAGAGAATGAATAGGAATGTGTAGCAGTGGGGGTTAGGAACCAGGGGCAAGAACTACTAGAAAATCCTGGACCCTGGGGATGCAAGAGGCTCCCAGGACCCAGCAGAAATACCCAACAGAGGGGAGATAGAACCTGAAGAGACCACCCCTAGTACATAGGCATTGCCCTCAGCTGATGGAAGGGCCACTCATCCATCTCGAAATTTTAACTCAGAATTGTTCCTGTCTAAATGAAGAAAATGGAGCAGAGACTGAACGAAAGGCCATCCAGAAACCGTCCCACCTTGGGATCCCTCCCGTCCACAGATGCCAAACCCAACACTACTCCTGATGCTTGCAGACAGGATCCCAGTAGGACTGTCCTCTGAGAGGCTCTGCCAGCACCTGAATAAGATAGATGCAGACACTCATAGCCAACTATAAGACTGAGCCGGGGGACCCCAATGGAAGAGATAGAGAAAGACTGAAGGAGCTGAAGGGGGTTGCAACTTCATAGGAAGAACAACAATATCAACCAACCAGACCTCTCCCCAGAGCTCCCAGGGACTAAACCACCAACCAAAGAGCATACATGGGTGGGACCATGGCTTTTCATACATATGTAGCAGAGGTTTGCCTTATCTGGCTTCAATGGGAAGGGAGGTGCTTGGTCCTGTGGAGGCTTGGCACCCAACAAAGGGAGATGCTGGAGGGATGAGGCAGGAGTGGATGAATGGGTGGTGGAGCACCTCCTAAAGGCAAAAGGGGAGGGGGATGGGATGGGGGTTGCAGAAGGAAGACAGGGAAGGGGGAAAAACATTTGAAATGTAAGTAAATAAAACAAGTTAAAAAACATGCATTAGGAACTCAAGAAGTTGACCTTAGTTGCTTTTTCCAGCATTGTACCCATAATCATCATTTTATTATGGATATTTCTTCTCTATATTAGAATCATGTGATATATTAGATAATGATAATACAACTTATTACACATAGGTATCTTACAAACACTTAAGGCCCAAGACTCAGTTATGTGAGGAAACATTTGATTGTCAGTTTCAAGCATTGTTCAGTCATCTGTTCATCACTACTTTCTTCCAACTCTGTAGTAAAATATTCAGTGGAGCAGGCTCTGGCACTCACGCAGAAATCACCTCAATGGATCATGGGTGATGAAATGAAGGGGTTTAAAATCACCTGAGAAAAGTGGTTTTGAGTGGGTTTGTGAAGGTATTTCCAGGAAGAATTGACAGAGGGTACTTCTTCAGTTCTGTACACTTAAAATAGGTGTCTTCTAGTGAGCAACTTATATGTAAGAAAACACAAGTAAAATCAAAGCTGATTACCTGTTTTTCCTTACTTCTTGTTAATGTATCTATGTTTGTTGCTGCTGCTGCAGCATCTTTGTTAATATAGACTAACTTCAATGGCCTGCCAACGTAAAGACTAGAGACCGACTAGAACCTTTCAGTTCTTCAGTACTGCATTGGATCTACTGTGCCCAGCTTTGTGAACTGAGAAGCTTCTAGGTTTCTTAGTTTCTCTAAACAGACCAACAGTCATTGTTGGACTACCCAGCCCCTGTCAGTTGTAAGCTATTCTATTAATAAATATACATTCTGTCCGTTCCATTCCCCTGAAGAGCCATATGAACATATATTATAGAAATATTGTACATGATGATGAAGCAAAATTTTATGCATTCAATTCGCTAACAGGTTCTCTCTGTTACGTTAAGCTTGATATTACCATTCAGAAACTGAAAACAGTTCTCCTCATAATCTCTTCCCTGTAAACTGCTAAGCTGCTTTCAAGCTGCCTGACAGACCATCCATTCCTAATGGTTAGATTTCCAAAAAGGATTTCTTTTCTTTCTTTCTTTTTTTTTTTTTTTTTTTTAATACTTTATTTACATTTCCAATGTTTCCCCCTTTCTAGGTCTCCTCTTTGGAGACCACCTACCCCTTCCCCCTTCCCCATCTCTATGAGGGAATTCCACCTCACACCCACCTGCCAGCCCACTCCCATATTCCCACCTTGTCATTCCCCTTTACTGGGGCCTCTCCTCCCCATGATGGCCAACAAGGCCCTCCACTGCCACATATGTGGTCTGAACCATGGGTCCATCAATGTGTATTCTTTGGTTGGTGGTCCAGCCTCCAGGAAGACCGGGGGAGGGGGTCAGGCCAGTTGACACTGTTGTTCCCTTCATAGGGCTGCAGACTCCCTCGGCTCCTTCAGCCCCTTCTCCAACTCCTCCATCTGGGACCTCACTCTCAGTACAGCAGTTACTGTAAAATGAAACTTGGGTATTCCATTATCAGTGAGTACATACCATGTTCCTTCTTTTGTGACTGAGTTCCCTTGCTCAGGATGATATTTTCAAGTTCCATCCATTTGCCTGCAAATTTTATTAAATCATTGTTTTTAATAGCTGAGTAGTACTCCATTGTGTAAATGTACCACGTTTTCTGTATCCATTCCTCAGATGAGGGACATCTGGGTTGATTCCAGCTTCTGGCTATTATAAATATGACTGCTATGAACATAGTGGAGCATGTGTCTTTATTTCATGTTGGAGCATCTTCTGGGTATATGCCCAGGAGTGGTATAGCTGTGTCCTCAGATAGTATTACGTCCATTTTTCTGAGGGTCCGCCAGACTGATTTCCAGAGTGGTTGTACCAGCTTGCACTCCCACCAACAGTGGAGGAGTGTTCCTCTTTCTCCACATCCTTGCCAGCATTTGCTGTCACTTGAGTTTTTGATCTTAGCGATTCTGACTGGTGTGAGGTGGAATCTCAGACTTGTTTTGATTTGCATTTCCCTGATGACTA
>JAPYYD010006443.1:0-11162 GCA_028551405.1 Uromys caudimaculatus
GAGTTACCTCGCTCAGGATGATATTTTCAAGTTCCATCCATTTGCCTGCAAATTTCATTAAGTCATTGTTTTTTATAGCTGAGTAGTACTCCATTGTGTAAATGTACCACATTTTCTGTATCCATTCCTCTGATGAGGGACATCTGGGTTGTTTCCAGCTTCTGGCTATTATAAATATGGCTGCTATGAACATAATGGAGCATGTATCTTTGTTACATGTTGGGGCATCTTCTGGGTATGGCAGCTTGGATCTTAAGATCAAGGGATTCAAGTTCTTTGAGTAGATTTAAATATTCTCAGTGTTGACTTAAGAAGTCTTTTAAAGCCTGATTTTTGTGGGAGAGAGCAGTCGTGGATGAATCAAGATTACTGGGGACAATATAGAAGCAAAGCGGAACTTTAGGAATCTCATATTCACTTAATATTTGTTCCATAATTTTGTACCTCTTTTATATATATATATATTCTACACACATTTTTCTTTTCTTTTTTTTTCAGATTTATAGAGATTTTATTTCCTTTATTGAGAAACTTAAGTCTTGGGTACATCAAAACCAATTTCTGGGAGGGGAAAATAACAGAACCCACAACAGAAAAAAAAGTTATCATCTGGGCCACAGCAGAATCCAGAGAATATATTATTATAATTGAAAAATTCTAGGTGCTTCATAATTGACCTTTTGATACAAGAATGACCTATTGAATTTGCAACTTGGTTCTTGGTTTGGAGGTCCACAGACAAACTAGGATGTCTTCAGACCTTAGCTGAATGCCATGAAGAGTTATTTGGCTTATGACCCTTTTTTCTTGTCTAAGAGGTAATAGCAGCAACAGTGCCCATCTTCTGGGCAGCTTCTTTCTTGGCATGATGAGCCTGCAGGACTGCCACAGCCTCATCCACCTTGGAACAGAGGAACTTGGGGATCCCAGCATGTGTGCCAGCTCAGAGTTGTCAATCTCCAGCAGTATCCCAGTGATTTTCCCAGACAGGTTTGAATGTATTGTTTGGGTAAGTGGGAACAAATGCTCCCCCAGCATCTGCTTCTGCTCCTGGGGGGAGGGGCGCTGCAGCCAGCATGGGGGCAGTCAGGGGCTCCTGACCCTGGACAAGGACCGCAGGCTGGTGGGGCTGCAGCGGCTGAAGGGCAGGGTGAGGGCTACGGACACTGGAGACGTATTTGTATGGAGCCACAGCCCTGGGAGCAGCAGCAGCAACTGTAGCACAAGGTGCAAGGTTTGGCACAGTTGTGGGGACGCCTCCAGACTGGCAGCTGTCAGTCAGCCCTTGCTGGGCAGCACCAGCCCCACCAAAGTCCATAACAAAGCAGTCCGGGCACTCAGACCTGACTCTCTGAGGCCTCTCTCCGCCCCGGGTCACAGCCTTCAGTGTTGCATTTGGGTTCAACAAGCCTGAAGCAAAAGAAAAAAGAAAAAGCTTAAAAAAAAATACAAATTTTTCTTCTCTAATTTTATACTACTCTACACAATTCTCACACAATAAAACATCTCTTTGTTAAGTTTATGTTACTTCCAATCAGTTTTCGCATAAACTCACTCTAAGTTTGTGTTACGGCTTTTGCACAAAATACCCCTTTTACCAGAGTATCCCTTGCCTTTTTTTTTTTTTTTTTTTTTTTTTTTTGGTGTTTTCAAGACAGGGTTTCTCTGTGTAGCCCTGACTGGGATTAAAGGCATGCACCACCACTGCCTGCCTCACAAATACTATTCTTAACCATTACCAACTTTGACGATCTTGGGGCTGATGTCCCTTTCATTTTCAGCCTACTCCACTTATTAAGAGGAAACTGTTAGACAATAGAACATGAACACTGCCAGTTAACTGAAACTTTTGGCTTGAGATTTGATTTTCAACTGTAAAACTATCATGAAGACAATCCAAACGGCAGAGGTAATAGGATTAAAGATACAGGAACAAACCAATTCCATTTCCTGAGGACTGGGAGATGATACATTTCCCTACACAGGTGAGCATGTGCCAGCCCACTGAGGGCTCAGTCTGGGGAGAAGTTTCAGAAGGGACAATGTCTTCAAGAACTGAAACAAACCTCGCAATAGGAATGAACTGACTTTAATTAAATCTTAAGCAGAAATTAGATTTTTCTCCCCTTGCAAATCAGGAAATCACTGATGGAGAAAATATTACATCTTCCAAAGGGAGAAAGAGACTTCGACTTAAATTTTAGCACCCCTTGAAAAATAATTTTTAGAAAGATTGTTTGGTGACATTCCAACTAAGCAGCTATAGATGCCCATGAAAGTAACTCTGTTCAGAATTTGTATCATCTTCATCTATTTTATATTTACTTTGATAGCAATCTGTGTACATATGTAGATAGCAGAGGATATCTTAGGTCAACCACCTATCTCTTTGTACCATATGAGGTTCCAAGGAACTTAGTCAAGTTTTGAGACTTGGTGGGCGTTGCTTTTGCATGCAGATTCATCTCTGTAGGCATCCAGTGGCCATGGAGAACTGGGTACCTGAAAGGGGGTTGGAAGTGGAAAAGGGACGGGTGCAAGAGAAGGATGAAGTCAAGACAAAAGTTTCTGATCAAGGTTCAAAGTTTAATATTCAACACTGCGTTTACATAGGGAGAGCCCACAGCCGCTGTCCTTTGTTTCCAATAGATTATGTTGCAAATCGTGCTCAGCCGGAGTCCATTCTTCTAAGTTCCTGTGGGAAGCTGCACGTGCAGCAAACTTGATGACCCCACCTGGGTAACTGAGGTCCAACTATGGCAAACTCTTAAGGTCTATTTAGACTGCTCAGGGCTTGGGGAAGGGCACACTTCTCATGAAATGAGAGATGACTTGTCAGTAGAGTTAAAAGGATTCTATTTCTACAATGAAGAGTCCACTATGTGCTTTATGTTACAATGGCAAACTTATTTATTATTTCTAAATTTATTTATTTTCCAAATGAATGTTTGTAGCAACCTTTGTTGACAGGTATACGCCAATCTGACAAAGCTATTGTTATCACACGTAAGCTCGAAATTTTAACTTTGAAAAAATAACCTTCCCAGTATATGTGGTAATAGGACAGGATGTGAAACCTGATATTTCACATGGACATCCCAAATAGAAGTTACAAGATACGGGGATGAAACTTTGTTGCCAAGATTAAGTTCTCCCATCATATGCAACATTAGAAAAAAAAAAGACATTCACAAAATATGTGGCTAATATGCCATAATGCTTTTGTTCCCTGTAACACCTGGCAATAATGTGTTAAAGGACTTCTTGACCCACAGTTCCTAGGAAAAGAACTGATCACTATGTGTAACTGTTCCTTTAAGAAAAATGCTAAAGGTGTGGCCTTTTGGTTTTATTTGACACTGGCTTTACACCACAGTGCCTGACTCTCTTTTAACCTGTACTGAAAAAGATAGGAGTGATAGTCAAATAATTATTTGTCAATGATCTTTATGTATTTTCTGGAAATTTGCAGCAGTACCTACTACCAATAAATAAGGATCTTTTCTTCTTTGTTTTAAAGAACTCATAGTGTTATTAACTAGCATATACTGTACATATCTTCACAGTGTGAAAAAATATCCTAAATACTAACTTACTTCAGGTGTGAACATAGCTCCATGTGTAAAGTGCTTTCAAACAATTTGTAATGTCCTCAATTTGGATCCACAAAACCCATCCCCATAGCAGACATGTTAGCGCACACACCTATTCCTAGTTGTCCTATGGTGACATACAGATTGATAAGGAGAATACCTGGACACAAAAGGGCATCTAGCCTGTAAGTCATGAGGAACAAGAAGAACAAAGTCTTAATCACTGACTGGAATCTAAGAATGTATGAAATCTTATCCTTTGTCCTCAAACACAAATCTTGATACACACATGCAAATACAGAAAAAAGGACCATGCTTGGTTTGTTTTCTATCACTGTGATAAAGAGCATTGCGAATAGCAACACGTGGAGGAAAAAGGTCCTGAATTCAATTCTCAGGAACCACATGGTGGCTCACAACTATCTGTAATGAGATCTGATGCCCTCTTCTGGTGTGTCTGAAGACAGCTACAGTGTACGCATATAAATAAAATAAATAAATAAATCTTTTTTTTAAAAAAAAAAGAAATACCTTTAATGTAGGCCACAGCTTCTGGCGGCCTTCATTTATAAAGGTCACTGAACATGGTAGTTCTTTCTCCTTGTCTTCATGATCTACCTCTGTCTAGCAAGTATATATTTTTAAAGACTAGCATTAGAGCCCACTTCTTCATAAATCTGAAGACCAGCCGAGACATCCAGCCACATGGACTGAACCACCACTGTATTCTTCATCTGTCCATTTGCAGACAGACATCGTTGGACCACAGCTTGTAAGCCATTCCAATAAATCCAGTCTCTACATTCACAGAGAGATCCATTCTATCCGTTCTGTTCATCTAGATACTTTATTAACACAGCTGTGGTTTCCCCCTTCCTACTGAGGAAGATGTGCTGGCTAACAATAGTGTTCCATAGAGTTTGCCATCTGTTTCCTGCTTTTCTCCCAAGGTTGTGTAAAGTCTCATACTTACCAGGTGAAAAGCAGCTGTAGTTTACCTAACCCAACCATGAAATCAGAGAACAAAAATCTTAGTGTTTCCTAAAACTCTCTCTTTAATTGTTAATATTCTGGGTACCCTTCCCCTCTGGGCTGGATTGTTTACTTCACTGCAAGTTAAATAACAGGCCCTGCAAACTATGAGCATTGATTCCAGGGGGAAGAAGGGGGAGTGCTGGAAGAGAGAAGGGTAGGGTGGTAAAGGACAGGCACAAGTGCGACTGAAACGCAAATCTCTCCAGATCTGAAAAAGGTCTAGCTCTGGAATGGAAGCTTCGAACACCAACCACCTTGCCTTGTCCCTTCGGGGCACTCTCACCTTACACATCTGGAAAAGGGTTGTTCCTGGAGCATAAGCACGGGCCAGGAATCACTAAGCGGTATCCTTTCATCACACTCTAACCTCAAGGGAGGTGCTCATGTCACTCAAGACTTGCGGGCCAATCAGGGCTTCCACTCTGACCTGCCAGTCAGAGGTGGAGGGTGCTTCTGGGCGCCATGTTGCTGGTTCAATGCTGTAGCTGAGGTGTCTCGAGTGCTTGTTGGTTTGTGGTCTGTGTGCTACTGCTGGGTTCTGTGAGGGGAGTCCAGGCCAGCTCTGAACCTGCGATATGGTGAGTACATGGCAGCTGCTCTCAGTCGGAAGGGCCAAGCCATTAAACAGCTGGAGCGAGTGCGGTGAGTCCTGCCAGGGGCTGGGTGGGAACTGCTGCAAAGCATGGCTACCCGTGAGGTTGTTTGTGGTCTTAGCTGCTCCCAGAGCATGGAGGCGACTTCTGAATAACTTTGCTATGGGCTGCATCTGCGCAAGCATTTGGAGCATGCGCTTGGGTGTTGAAACATTCTCGGTAAGATGCCAGAAACAGAAATGCCTAGTTTCTACAGCATCTTCTACAATGTTTGCATTTTGTTTTAACATGTTGATGTAAGATATATTTGGAGTTAATATGAGAAAGTTGTAAACGTCACCTTAGGCCGTGGGTAGCAGTCCAGTATTAAGCTGAGCAGCACTGTTTTAGACTACTCTGACTTTATCCCAATGTGTAATGGTGTCTGCTGACTTCATACATTTTGTCCCCTTCCCCTCCAGAACGTAGTATAAAAGATGATATTCTTCATAATATGCTTACTTGGCTAAGATATAGCTGGTGCTAGACCTCCCCACCCCAACTTTTGTACTTTGTGCCTCCTGCTTTTCTTTCCTTTTGATTGTTTGGAATCTTCCACTTAGGACATTGTATCCCCCCCCACTTTTTTTTTCCCCAGACAGAGTTTCTCTGTGTAGCTCTGGCTGTCCTGAAACTCACTCTGTAGACCAGGCTGGCCTCGAACTCAGAAATCCGCCTGCCTCTGCCTCCCAAGTGCTGGGATTAAAGGTGTGCGCCACCACCGCCCGGCCTGTATCCCATTTTTAATTGGGTTATTTAGTTTTTTGCCATCTAACTTCAGTTCTTATTAATTTTGGATATTAGCCCTCTATTGGATGAAGGGTTAGTGAAGATCTTTTCTCAATTTGTAGGCTGCTGTTTGCGCTATTGACAATGTCCTTTGCCTTACAGAAGCTTTTCATTTTCAAGAGGTCCCACTTATCAACTGTTGATCTTAGAGCCTGAGCCGTAGGTGTTCTAGTAAGGAAATTCTGGCCTGTGTTCAAGGGTATTTCCCACTTTATCTCTATTAGATTCAGTGTATCTGATTTCATGTTGAGATCCTTTATCCATCTTGTGCAGGGTGATAGATATGATCAATTTGATTCTTCTGTGTGCATACTGACAGTTAGACCAGCACCATTTGTTGAAGATGCTTTCTTTTTGTACTATATGGTTTTTGCTTCTTTGTCAAAGATCAAGTGTCCCTGGGTGTGTTCGCTCTTTTCTGGGTCTTAGATTGTTTTCAATTGATCTCCTTGTCCATCTCTGTACCAATACCATTCAGTTTTTATCACTATTGCTATGTAGTACAGCATGAGTTCAGGATTTGTGATTCTGTAAAGCCCCAGAGGGCCTTTACCTGCTGGGATATACAGAGTGAGACCAGGAGACTCTGATTGATGCACAAGCAAGAAGTTTATTTTTAGGTGCACTGGGATGGACCTTCAGAAGTCTATCAATCAAGAGACTGGAGGTGACCTCGATTCTAACTTAACAAACACCTTTCATACATTTTATAGTGGGCAGATTATAGTAACAGCAACTAGGCACTTGGTGATGGTTAGGCTGACCTTTTGGCTGATTGGCTGGTCTGATATCAGATCATCCTGGGAGCATGCCTTTCCCAGAGAGCCCAGGTGGTCTTTGGACAGTATGTTTTTTGTGGGTTTTCTGAGAAGTATTTTATCAGAGTCATTTCTGGGAAATTGTCCTTCCTTGGGGTAGAGGAAAACTCTCCCTTGGGGCCTAACTTGTTTCCTGGAGCCATCTCTGGGTTGTGTCAGAGTTGCTTAATCTTATTATTTCCTCCAGAAGTTCTTTTATTGTTCAGGATTGTTTCAGCTATCCAGGGAGTTTGTGTTTTTCCTTGTGAAGTTGAGAATTGCTCTTTCAATGTCTGTAGAAAGTGGTGTTGAAATTTGAGGGGAATTTAATTGAATTTGTAGATTGCTTTTGGTACCATGGCCATATTGACTTTGTTGTTGTTGTTGTTGTTGTCTGTTTCTCGAAACTGGTTTTCTCTGTGAGGAACTGGTCGTCTTGGAACTTGTTAACCAGGCTGGCCTTGAACTCAGAGTGTTCTGCCTGTCTCTGCCTCCCAAGTGCTGGGATTAAAAGCATGTGCCATCACCACCTGGCTGATACTACTTTATAAATTTCATTTTCTTTAATGTGTCACTGCTCTAATCTCTTATTTTTATGTGTTCTACAGTGTTTCCCAGTCTTTAAGAATTTCATTCCTTTTTAAAAGTGCTTTGATATTCCTTTCTCATTAGAGAAAGACTTTCTGAATCTCAGGCTTGCCTTATGCTATGTAAGTAAGGCTTGCTTTGTACACCTCCTCCTGCCTCTGTGGCCCAATAACTTGAAGACAGTCTTGCTACTCTTTCAAGCTTGGCCCTTACCAGTCAGTGAGATGGAAAGAGACCAGTGCCTGAGTGTCCTTGACTTCCATGGCTTTTATTGGGCACACATGAATGAATTGGGACTTGAGTTAGAATTGAATTCACTGACCAACTCTGATGCTGGTATCTTCACAGCACAGAAAGGGATGGGGAGGGGAAGGGAGAGAGCCTTCCTGTTTGACAATATTTGGTTGTCATTAGCAATTGGTTATCAGGTAATCAAATTTTGATGATCAGTAAAAGCCCTGACTGGCAATTTTTTCGGTTTCATAGACCAGGGTGGTCAAAAATCTGGATAAGGAAGTGAACCAATTTCAAGAAACCAACATTCTGTAGTTGCACTAAGTTAACCTATACAGAAGACATGAGCAGACTGATGTGGCTCTTCCTCACAGGACTGTTATTACTCCTGTCTTAAAATGCACAGTCACAGAGAAAAGTTGTGAGTGCATTAATACTTAAGTCTAATCCATAGAGAATATTGAACCTCAAGGCCTGTCTCTACTTTAAAATAATTTCTGATATTTTAGTTAAATCATTTCTACCTTCGCATTCCTCCCCACTCTTAAGCCTTAAACCCTGGGAGGAATTATCTATTTGACAAGTCAAAGTGGGCGTGGCTGTCAGGTTCTCCCAGCATCCCACAGTGTCTGCCTGTTAGAGGATGTGGCTGTCATACCACATCCCCCATCACAGTGACTGGGCTGCCCTTCTCTGTGCACCTCTTCCTGGTGTAATCTTTCCATTTTGGTTACCTGGTCCTTTTCCCCTACCATTTCCCTCCTTTCCTTTGGTCTGATTCTCCTCTCCTCCTTTCTCCCGTGGCTCAGGTTCATGACTACTCTGCACTCTCCAAGATGTCCATGTCTTTGCCTGTGCCCTCCCTTTTATCTCTAACGAACTTTCCACCCCAATACACCTAGGAGCAGTCATGTGTTGTTTGTTTTCTTTTTCTTTTTCTTTTTTCCTTTTACCTCCATTTCCCACACCTTGCTTTCAAATTCAGTGCCACTTTTTGCTTTAATCGTTGTTACTCTTTTGAATTTGACTGAAGTTTGGATGCAGGACTTACTTGCTATGAGGTAGAGATGGTTTCACTGGACATTCATTGTGTAAGGTAATGGTCACAAAAAGGACCTTGTGCCTTGGAAGAACAGGAAGTGCTCTGGTGAGTAGAAAGTTTGACTAAAATACATTTTCACAGTCTGGGCTCTGTCTGGCCAGAGGGTGGAAGGACAGAGCTAGGATGGCCTCACCTGTTTGAGTCGTTTGACCTTTGATCTCCTAATAGAGGAGCTGCTAGTGTCCTGAGGACTAGTTGGGTTGTACTAGCCAATGAAGGACTCTGGGTAAGCCAAACAGTCAGGAGTACCCCCAGGTGGTGGCTTACAGGTTCATTCCAGGATTCTTCGCTAAAGTAGCTGAAGGGAGCCATGAGGGAGACCAGAAGCCATGCCATGTTCAGTCTTGGAGCTACTGTCACTAGACTAGGTAGAGCAGGTTGCTGACTATTAGTCCAGTATGCTAAGGAGTAGAGTGTACTTTAAGCCAGATTGTGGTTTTGTTGGTAGATGTGATAACCTGGGCAAAGTCTCTTGGCCTCTGAGCCTCCCTGAGTGAAGATTCCCTATGGACCCCTGGCACTGGAAAGGTGTGGTGCTTATAATATCACAGTCCAGTGTTCACACAGAGGCATTGGTTTGGTATGCAGAGGGAAGACAGACTGGAAACCTGAAGGTCTAGTTTCTAGAAGTTCTGAACTTTGCATTCCATATTCAGTTTTGTGTAATGAATTTTCCAAATAGTTGAGAAACTGGTAGAGAAAAGGTGATAGACATATTCCTTCAACAGTATTTGATTAGAATCCTTTTAACTTTTCATGACAACCAGCCAAAATGATGTGATTCATGGAAATTCAACTCCAGGGAACAAAAAGAGTTTTAAGATGCAAGGTTTTCCAGGTGTGCGTGGTGTTGTAAATATTAATATGTCAGTGGGTGGAGACCTCTGCCTGTGTCACCAGGAGTCCATAGCCAACGAGTGCCGGATAAAGCTACGCTCCCAGGAGCTTGAGAAAGCCGTGAGTGGGGTTAAGGGGAGGAACACCTCCCACCCAGACCCACCCAGATCTGCCAGGATCCAGGGCCTGAGAAGCCTGGGACACAAAACCTCTGAACATTCCGGTTTCCACCTGTGGGCGGAGACCTCGGCCTGGGCCACCAGGAGTCCATAGCCAACAAGCAAGAACCGGATGGAGAAAGCTACCCTCCCGGGAGCTTGGGTAAGATGTGAGTGGGGTTAAGGGGAGAAACACCTCCCACCCAGACCCGCCCAGATACGCTGGGATACAGGGCCTGAGAAGCCTGGGACACAAAACCTCTGAACCTTCCGGTTTCCACCAGTGGGTGGAGACCTCTGCCTGGCCCACCAGGGGCCTGTGCCTGGGGACCTCAGCCTGGGCCACAAGGCTCCAGGAGAGAGCGGGTATCCCAGGAGTGCTGACACACCTTTGAGCACAGGCAAAACCACCACTTCTGTTCCAACTCACTGGATCAAGAGGGAACCTTGCAGAGCCATCAGGGCATAGCAACCAAGGGACATCTGGGGACAAGATCGTTCTGATTTCCATCTGCACCCCAGAGTGGACCCTGTGCCACAGCTCTCCAAACCCAAACACCTCTCATAGAGAGCTGGTCTTCAAGGAGTACTGACACAGAGGCCTGCAGGAGGGGCAAGCCACAACCAGACAGAGTAAGATCAGCTAACATCAGAGTTAACAAGATGGCAAAAGGCAAGAGTAAGAACCTAAAGAACAGAAACCAAGAGTACTTGGCACCATCAGAACCCAGCTCTCCCACCACAGCAAGCCCTGGATACCCCAACACACCAGGAAAGCAAGACTCAGCTTTAAAATCATTTCTCCTGATGATGATAGAAGACTTTAAAAGAGAAATGAATAACACACTTAAAGAAATGCAAGAGAAGCCTTTCAAGAGGAAATACAAAAATCCATTAAAGAATTAAAGGAAAACTTAATCAAACAGGCAGGATTTCAAGAAAACACGGTCAAACAGAGAAAGGAAATGCACAAAACTATCCAGGCGCTAAAAATAGAAATAGAAACAATAAAGAAATCACAAAGGGAGACAACCCTGGAGTTAGAAAACCTAGGAGAGAGATCAGGAACCATTGATGTAAGCATCACCAACAGAATACAAGAAATAGAAGACAGAATCTCAGGAGCAGAGGATACCATAGATAACATCGACACAACAGTAAAAGAAAATGCAAAATGCAAAAAGCTTCTAACCCAAAACATCCATGAAATCCAGGACACAATGAGAAGACAGAACCTAAGGATAATAGGTATAGAAGAGAGTGAAGATTCCCAACTTAAAGGACCAGCAAATATCTTCAACAAAATTATAGAAGAAAACTTCCCTAACCTAAAGAAAGAGATGAACATAAATATACAAGAAGCTTACAGAACTCCAAACAGATTGGACCAGAAAAGA
>JAPYYD010006444.1:0-11161 GCA_028551405.1 Uromys caudimaculatus
TGTTGTCCTATTGACAGTGTCCTTTGCCTTACAGAAGCTTTGCAATTTCATGAGGTCCCATTTGTCAATTCTTGATCTTAGAGCATAAGCCATTGGTGTTCTGTTCAGGAACTTTTCCCCTGTACCCATGTGTTCAAGGCTTTTCCCCACTTTCTCTTCTATTAGATTCAGTGTATCTGGTTTTATGTGGAGGTCCTTGATCCACTTGGACTTGAGCTTTGTACAGGAGATAAGAATGGATCAATTCTCATTCTTCTACATGTAGACTGCCAGTTGAACCAGCACCATTTGTTGAAAATGCTGTCTTTTTTCCACTGGATGGTTTAGCTCCTTTGTCAAAGATCAAGTGACCATAAGTGTGTGAGTTCATTTCTGGGTCTTCAATTCTATTCCATTGATCTACCTGCCTGTCGCTGTACCAGTACCATGCAGTTTTTATCACTACTGTCGTAAGCACTTTCTTAGGTCCTGAAATTCTACTGACCCTTTATGTATGGAAGTAACGTATGTAAATGGATACAGCTGTGTTTCTGCTTCCGGGGATTGTGGAGGGCAGTCAAGCCGTGGAGAGGCTTGGGGGAGGGGGTTGTGGTGGGTATGCTTAGTCCAAACCACCTGCCACAGATGGTTTCTGTGCTGGCTACAGTTTTCCAATTACACTGTAAGCTACATTTAAAGATCTGCCCAGCTTCTTTAAAAATGTTTTAGGGACTCTTTTTCCACAGAGAGCAGGGCCATGCTTCCCTAGATGTCACTCTTGTGTCCTTCTGACCAGGGGTCACCTAGCACTCACACAATCCCCTTTCCCAGTATCGTCTCAGGATCTGGGGCTTGAGATTGGGCACACTACATGACTGAGGTGATCAAGCCTTCATCCCTGGATGGGTCAATTGAAACTTCAGCCAGTACCTTTCTATTTAGCTGATTTTGGGGTTGGTTAGTTAGTCACTAGTTTGTTTGTTTTGGAAAATGATACGGTGTTTTATTTATTTCATCTTTAGATCTGTATAATTCTGTTTAGAAAATACTGATAATTTCTATAATCTATAAAACAATGTCTTGAAAGCTTCAGATGAGCACTCATGTGTTTTAAAACACCCAAATTTCCCCAGACACAAATATATACTATTATGTGGTTGTTCATTCTGTTGTCATGCGCTGTTTCTTTTCTTTCCATTTACCGCCACGATACCAGTACTTTGAGAAAGGCCAGACCTCAATTTCTGTACAATTCAAATTTGTTGGTGGTGTGCAGAATATTGTAGACATTTCCACTTTGTTGAGCTTCCTAGTCATTTTTACGAGACACAGGCACATTCTTGCAGCGATGTCCTGGTCCTTTGGCCCTTACAATCTTCTGCCCTGATCCTTGAGGTGTAGGTACAAGAACTGTGTTGTGGATGTATCCTTTGAAGGTTGGACACCCCATAATCACTGTTCTCCTCTTTGTGAACAGTTGTGGTTTTCCATAATGATGTCTGTCTGTTGCAAAGAGAAGTTACTTTAACGAAGGGTGAAAACTTGACTTATTTGTGGGTGTAAGCATGAGTATTTAGAATGCAGTTAGTAATTCTGCTGGGTTAATAAAATGGCAGTAATAGATTCTTCTCTAGGATCCATGGCCTCACTAACTTCAGGTAGTCACCTAGTTTTCCAGTACCAGGGATGATTTCTCCCCTATTGATCAGGCCTTGAGTCCAGTTAGAGAAGCACTGGTTACCACCAAGATACGTGTGCCACTATTGCATGCTTAAGGCTATCATGCCATGCTTATCTCTATCGAAGTTCATAGGCACCACAGCTGGGTAGGACTGTTGGCTGCTTTCTTCCTTGGAAGCTTAAATAGCACCATCTAGTATTATGAAAGCTAGTTCTCAGGGAGGAGGCTTTCAAGTCAGATCCAGCTGGGGTCCTCCAGTCTGGTGTCTGAAGTAGATGGTGTCTCTAGACATACTTATTTCCAACCTCTGAGAGGCAACTCAAGGTAACATGGTGTCTTAGTCAGGGTTTCTATTCCTGTACAAACATCATGACCAAGATGCAAGTTGGGGAGGAAAGGGTTTATTGAGCTTACACTTCCATGCTGCTGTTCATCACAAAAGGAAGTCAGGACTGGAATTCAAGCAGGTCAGGAAGCAGGAGCTGATGCAGAGGCCATGGAGGGATGTAACTTACTGGCTTGCTTGCTTCTCCTGGCTTGCTCAGCCTGCTTTCTTATAGAACCCAAGACTACCAGCCCACAGATGGTACCACTCATAAGGGGCCCTCCCCCCTTGATCACTAATTGAGAAAATGCCTTACCTCTGGATCTCATGGAGGCATTTTCTCAACCGAAACTCCTTTCTCTGTGATAACTTCAGCTTGTGTCAAGTTGACACACAAAACTAGCCAGTACACACGGCCTATAATGTTTTAGGGGTCATTTGGACTCCTCTGACTAACAACTAGAAAGGGGGTGTTCTTATGGCTGATATTTGGGGTTTTGTTAGATGATTTCAATTGTCTTTGGACTGTCTCTGGAATAATAAAGAAATAGGTACTCTTTATCCTAGCTGATGCCAGTGATGGCAGGATTACTTAGCCCATGTACTTATTCATGGACTAAGCACTCTGAGTGTAATTTGTTCACATAAAAATAGTTGTTGGGTGTTACACCCCTGGCATTGTCCCACACAAGTCCTTTCACTGAAAAGGGACCACATGACAATTACTATGTTAGAATGACATATGTTCTATGGTTAGGAATAAAGTCTGTTTGGGAGACAGGTGCAGAATTATGAGCAAGAATTTTTCCCCCCACAGGTGACAGCAGAGGATAACAGGTTTACTGGGCGGGTATCTCTAGAAGGGTTTCAGGTTGCTTTGGTCCCAGATCAAGGAACTGGATAGCGACATAGGAATAGTAGCAGAAACAGGGACAGTTTATTAGAAAATGATACATTTCCAAAGGAGGAAGTAAGTATGAGCAGGGAGAAAGAATTTATCAGATGGATCCATGTGCACAAAAAATAAGGACTCTAAAGGCCTGCCCGGCCCTGTGGCTCGGCACAGCAAGGCACGGCGTGGCAAGGCACGGCACAGCGTGACATCGCACAGCACTACACAGCACTGCACAGCCCGGCCCGGCACAGCCCGGCCCGGCACAGTATGGCACAGGCATGCCTGTGCATGCTCCATTACTTGTAGTGCCATCCAAATCCTTGCATGGAGTAGCTCTTTAACATCTTAAATCTCCACTAAGGTGTCTTACAGTTATCATGAACCATTCATCACCTCTAGACACTGAAGTGCCAACCGGTGTTTTTCATGTGACAGTTTTGTAGCTTTTGAGCAAAGCACTCTGGCTCTCACTCTCTTGGTGTACCATATATAAGACCTTTCTAGATTACCTGAAGAAGTCTTGAAGGAAGGGAAGAAGCTGGCTCAGGGCATCACCTGAAAAGATGTGCATGCACAGCAGGAACAAATAAGATTGATGTTTGCTGAGGAGGGCTTTGATTTTTATAAGCTGGGGTCCCTCTGAGAAGGGTGTGGCTTACCATTTAAATGGTCTCACTGCACTTTGTGGGGCACAGAGACTCAATTAATGGGGAGCCCTGATAGAATGATGTTGAACTAATGCACGTACGTATCTGAAGTGCAGCCCCAAGGCAGTAAGAAAAGATTATTGGGACTACAGACCCTAACTGAAACTATAATTCACTTGTGATACAAACAGCATCTATTTCTTTGTTACTGCAAAGACAGCCCAAAGATGATAAACAAAGTTAATTAGGCTTTCAGATCCAAAGAGTTGAAACCACAGGGGTAATGAATCTGGGTTTGACATTAGAACTAAAGACAAGGTGCAGATGCAAGAACAGAAAGCAAATGAGTTGAGAAGCCAGTAAGCAGAGACAAGAATCAATCGACTCCAAAATTGTGCTTGCTAGACACGGAGAACTGGCAATATGAGAAGATGGTGGATTTCTATCCTGGAGATCTGTCTTGTAGCTGTTAGGTTACACCGGGAGAAGGGAAGAGGGAACAAAGGCAGGCTTGTCCTCTGGTCAGATGCTCAGCCTCATTTCTGAGACTTGTGTCTATGCTATGTCTATGTGTCTATTCACTGCCATCTCTTGGATTATTTCTTCACTCTCTGGATGCCTGGGCTCAGGCACTTCTTGAAATGTGGAGTTTAGTTTCTGCTGATTTCCAAGGGCATATGGGTTGGGGGAGAGGGAAGGTAACTCAGGACATTCCATTAACAGTGTGGACATGCTATTCATGACATGCAATGGAGACTTCTTTTTATAATACAGAGTTTCAATGTGTCCAAATAGTACAGAATATCCAAGTGTTTCTGTTGATCCCTCCCATTCCCTGTCATAGGCTGGGAGGCCCCAGGGACGGGAGGGGATCAGAAGACTTGAGAGGTGGCTATACCAGAAACTGTCTTGGAGCTTGGTGAGACTCCTGGGTGGGAAACAGTACTCAGTGGGGGGTTAGCCATCACCTGCTGTCACCTGGTTGGTCTATGTGCCATCCAAAGTTTTGGCTATTATAAAGGGAAGAGATGCTTATTACAGAAAAAATTGGTGATGAATTAAAGGGGGTAGAAACCAAAAAACAAACAAAAAAAACCCCACTTACCACTGTCCTGAAGCTAGTACTAACATATGCAGGCAATTTCTCACTGTCATCTTTTTCCTTATTTTATATGTAGTTTATATCTTGCCCTTTCCTGCTTAGCATGACCTTATAAATACACTCATATATTTTATTAATCTTCATGTCAAGTACAAGGACCATAATTTATTTCATCATGCTTTGCATTCGGTTAGAGAATTAGTAAACAAATATTCAATTCTGTGCTTCAGACTCCGAGGATACAACAGGGACCTAGATGGACGAAGCCCTTTACTTCTTGAATCTTGTATTCTGGAATGGGGTAAAGCAGGAGACACGTCATTAGCTCTGTGAGATAACTAGTGTGTGCTATTGTAAGACACTGGGTTTGTCTTAATATTTTACCTGTGGCAACTTGTTAAAGCAGCAAGCCAGTGCACCAAGTTCATGTCTGTTGCAGGGGCTCTTAGGCTGGCTCATCATCCCTCAGTACTTTGACCAGCTGGTATATTCTCACTCAGACCTAAACTCAAATGTCACCTCGCAGGACCCCCCCCCCCCCAGGCTTCACCATATCACTCTCTCTTATTTTTTTTAAATTTCTCCTCTAGAGTAACCCTCTCCTGACCCCTGACCTTAGCCACTTTAAGAGTCATTGCAGACTTATAAGGATAGAAAAAGAAGAACCACCCAGTGGGTGAGGCAGTTGAACACCAAGCAGGCTCACTGTTATCTGCCCACAGAACATTGTGAGACAGTGGGCTGTGCCAGGAAATTTGGTAGGTTGAGCGGCTTCAGAGTCCCTGGCACCCAGGCACCCGCCTGAGCTGGTAGGCGGCTCTCTGCTCCCCACCAGATTCTTGGCCTGGAACACGTGCCACTCTTTCCACATAAGGAAACATAACCTGTGGTCATGTAGCCCAAAGCAGAGTTCTCCATGCTGATGAGGTACCTAGAGGCCCTGAGGGCTTAGCCAATAAGCTTCACTTCCCAGACATTCCTCCCTGCAAAAGGTATTTAATCTCTGCTTCACCCTGAGAAGGTGGTATGCACCCATTTTCCATGATGAACAATCAATAAACAATTTGGAATACAGAATTGTCTCTTCCATCAAAACCACCATGGGGAGCATGGAGAAGGCCTTTGCCTACAGAGCCACAGCCTAAGTCTCCTGCAGAAGGCCTCTCTGTGCTCCTCGACAACCACTATTAAGCTACTTTCATTGATGAGCTAAGCCAGAGTTCCCCACTCTCCCCGCCTGGGCTTGTTGTTGTCCTCAGCTTGCAGGCCTCCAACTCCATTCCCAATTTCCTGTGACCCAGCGGTGCCTGGATATTCAGGAGTTTGGGAGCCCCTGGCCTGGGGTTCCTCATCGCAGTATTCCAGCTGTGCCTGGGTGTCTAGAAATCAGGGAACCCCCAGCTTTGGCCTCCCACTGTCTAGGCTGCGTTTTCCTACCCCCTGAGCGGTGTATCTGCACTTTGCTGGAGCCCAGCACCCAACAACAGCAGCACAGGACAAAAGCAATCCAAGCACCCCAGGATTTCCCACACCCCAGCGGCAGGGTGGAATGTGGACCCACAGAGCACCATAAAATAAGGGATTCAAGAACATTTTTCCTCAGTACTAGAGGCTGAGAATTCATGATTGAGGGGTTTCAAGGCAGTCCTATCAGACCAGAGCCCTATAATTAAGGTGTCATTTAATACCTACCATTACTTTAGAAGTAATTTAGCCACATTAGGAGTTAGGACTGTGTGTAAAAAACCTAGGATGACCCCCTAGCACAGTAAACAGAAAATCTTCAATTTATAGTTTTGGTTGTCTTCAGACTCACAGTGAGCAGACAACAGGATGGAGACTATACATGCAGGTGTCTTGTTAAACAGCCCCCCAATAATAAGAAATATAATAGAGTAAAGGAAAGAGGTTTAATAGCTGTAGGTGATGAGTACCTGAGAGTATTTATAGATGAGAAGTAAGTAGCAGTGTGGTCTCAAGCTCTTTCCCAGTGAACTCTGCCATGTTGTCCATCCATGATCTCAAGTGTCCTAAAACGAACAATTTAGTGAAGGACTGGTGACTCTTTATGTGTCAGGGGGATGTTATTTTATGAGAAGACATTAGGGCACAGAACCTGTGGAGAATGTGATATGAATGGGTTTTTATTGTTTCTGGGTATATCTTTTATTTTCATTCGTTTTATGTAAATAATTCAAATTTACTTTTTGGAGACAGAGTCTTACTTTGTAAGTGAAGCTGGTATTGAACTCACAACCTTCCCACTTCGGAGCGCTGTGATTACAGATGGGTATGCCATAGCAGCTTAATTCCATTCTTCTGATGATAGTGCAAAAGGTCCTGGCATCCAAGGGTAGTATGCTGAAGTTTTACAATCTTGTGTTATTTCTTAGGGTGAGTTTAACGATGAGGCTAAAGCCAGCAGCACAGTAAGTGTGTTTCAGGACTATGGGAAGTGTTCAGATCTTCACTGCCCCATTGTTGATGTGCATGTGTGAATGGGTCAGTGAGACCTAGGGCCATGCATGGGCCATGTTCTGTACGTCTCTTACCTAGTTCTGTTTTCAGGTCCTGTGGAGGTCTTGTCTTCTTTAACTCAGCCATTACACCTTAAATAGCCTGATAATCCTCTTGATGTGTGCTTCTCCATCTGTGCCTTGCCCACCTAACATCTATTTATCTTTTATGATTTCCAGGATACGCCCCCAATACCAATTTTTGCTGTTCTTCCTGTTAGAGAGCACAGATCGTATGTAGTGTCTGCCTGAGTGTTTGCATGTTTGTGCTTGCTGTATTGCTGCTATGCTGTGAGAGCCACACAGATAGGAAGTGAATATATCTCAGTCTCTTGCCTATGTTAATGGTCCTGGCGGTACATCATCAAATCAGATAGATCAGCAAGATTAAATGATGTTTTTAGGTCAAACTTAGCATAACCCCATATTTCACAGCTGAAGCCCATGAACTAGTTGCAGCATAGGAACTTGAATTTAAGTCCCTTGGTTTCCATGGTCATGCTACCTTCACAAAATCACAAAGATTCTGTGTGTCCTTGGACTATTTATGATCAACCCACAAGAATTTTTTAAAATGTAGCTTACGTATGTAGAGATGTATACAATGTATGGGTTCATAACTTGACAAATTTTATACATGTTAAGGCAGGTTCTAATGATATATAATGATTATACATGCACGAACATGCATGTACACACACACACACACACACACACATACACACACGCTTATAGTGTAACAGGCCCTAGCCTCAAAGGTAGCATGTTGGAATGTTACAATCTTGTATTATTTCTTAGGGTGAGTTTAATGATGAGGTGAAAGCCAGCAGCACAGTAAATATGGGAGGTGTTCCTATCTTTACAGCCCCATATATATATTAATATATATATTAATATATATTAATATATATATATAAAAAAATATATATATTTTAATTTTCACTGTTCTCCAATGGAACACATGTATTCGTACCCGCCTGGCCAGGGCAAAGCTGTCCACAAAGGTTGCCATTCTGAGACTTCCACATAGAATGATCTCATCCCTCTTGTTGGTAAGTGAACACTTTGCTCACCAGGTTATAGCAGTTAACTTTTTCTTTTCTCATTGCAGCTGCCTTGGTTCACTAGGCCAGGCTGAGTCAGTACACTGCCTCACAGGTCTAGAATCCCAGTCATCTTCCCTCCATGGTGTGGCACTGGTGGGAGCAGCTCTCCCTTTTAAATAGGGTATACTGTGTCTGGAGCTACTTGCCATTCTAGCCAGATAGAGTTTCTAGGAGAGACACCCCTAGAGGTTTCCAGGTGCTCTGTGCAAGCTCTTGGGAAGTCTGGTGCATGGAATGGATAGTCACAAACGCCCCTCCTCCCTTTGGGACACTCCTTTGTGATAGAACTTTGTCCCCCTCCCACACCCCACTTCTCCATTCTTTGGATCTGCTTTGGTGAAAGTGTATTAGCAAATCACAAACAGGAGCTGGACAGCACCTGTGCAAAGGGAGGTTTACCCATGAATACCAGGTGCTAGAGCCTGGACTGATCCCTGGGGGGGTGGGGGGGGGAGTGAGTCCATGTGGAGCAGAGACAAACTATTGCAGCTGAGGGCCCTTCAACTGAACAGTGTGCCACCCAGCTGAACGTAAAGGAGACAGATGTTCAGTGCACACCGCTGAGTGTAACTATGGAAGAGTTAGAGATCAATTCATCAATTGTCTTCTTTACACCAATTAATGTCTAGTTTAAAAAACAAAAATTTGGGAATGTTAGTTATGTAGCAATAGACCTTAAGTCTGTGTCTGGTAGCTCCAATGTCTAGAATCTTCTAGGTCTGTTTCTGTTGTTCATTTTTTCTGCTTGTTTTTTGTTCACGTAGCTGTATCTCTTTGCACACTTGATTATTTGTTTTATACACCAGATGTTACTGAAAAATATTACAACTATTTTAGGGCAGCATAGTTAAGAAACAGAAGGGACACCTGAAAGGAAATGGTCCTCTTCCTCTCCTGGTCTATTTCCAGCTCTCCCTGGTTGACGTCCAGGAATTTTGACGTAACTGACAAGGTTGTCTGCAAAAGAACTGTATCCCCCTTTCAGACAAACTTCCCAAGTGAGGCTGTTAATGATTTGTCAGCTATACCTTCTGTCTAATCTACTGGTTACCTATTTATCACTAAAACCCCTTTGAGTGATTTATGCCCACTAGAACTCCCTTCTTCACCCAGAGACCTGCACTATGTGCATAAAAGTCTTTCTTCAAGGCTAAAATTGAGAATAAGAAAAACACTTTTCCTAATATCTCAACTTAGTTCATATACTATTAAAGCCCCAAAGCAGGCAGCTTGCTCCACCTGGGACACTCAACTCATTGTCTTCTAACATCCACACATGGCTTTCTTCATGTAAGCCTTGTCTTTCTGCTTAATCAATACATTTTCTAAGTTTGATCCACTCCAAACCATCTTGAACTTTGTTTCTGAGCAGACTAGCTGCACCCAAGTAGCAGCCTTGCCCATCTCCTGGCTTGTCAGGCCACACTGCAGGCAACCTTTAACTTCATTTCCTGCTTCTGGTGGCAATTTGAGATTGGGGATTGTGTAATCTCTCCTTTGGAGAGAATGCTTAGGAAGGCACCCAGGTTTACTTATAATAAGAAATAATATACAATCGCCCAGCTCTGTTTGAGTGATTGCTGTGATTGGAAGCTAAAGCAAAGTTTTAACTACTTGTATGTAATCCTTGGGTTTAAGACATAGCCCAGCAGACTCTCCATTGGAGTGACCCTGGGGCCACCAGCCCTCTTTCCCACTCCTTTTTTTCTTTTAATACTTATTCAGTGCTTTTATTTATCTTTATCAATGTTTTTATTTATTTTTTGATACTTTATATACATTTCAAATGTTTCACCCTTTCCAGGTTTCCCCTTTGGAAACCCCCTATCCCCTCCCCCCTCCCCTGCCTCTATGAGGGTATTCCACCTCCCACCAAGACACCCACTCTCTTCTTCCCTCCTTGGCATTTCTCTATACTGGGGCCTCTAACACCCTCAGGCCCAAGGGCCTCTCCTCCTCCTGATGGCCAACAAGGCCTTCCTCTGCCACATATGTGGCCAGCACCATGGATCCATGTGTATTCTTTGGTTGATGGTCTAGTCTCCGGGAGCACGGGGGTTCAGGCCAGTTGACACTGTTGCTCCCTCCATGGGGCTGCAAACTCCCTCAGCTTCTTCAATCCCTTCTCCAACCCCTCTATTTGGGACCTCACGCTCAGTACAGCGGTTACTGTGAAGTGAATCTTGGGTATTCCGAACATTTTGGCGAATATCCACTTATCAGTGAGTACATACCATGTTTGTTCTTTTGTGACTGAGTTACCTCACTCAGGATGATATTCTCAACTTCCATCCATTTGCTTGCAAATTTCATGAAGTCATTGTTTTTAATAGCTGAGTAGTATTTATTCCATTGTGTAAATGTACCACATTTTCTGTATCCATTCCTCTGATGAGGGACATCTGGATTGTTTCCAGCTTCTGGCTATTATACATATGGCTGCTATGAACATAGTGGAGCATGTGTCTTTATTACATGTGGGAGCATCTTCTGGGTATATGCCCAGGAGTGGTATAGCTAGGTCCTCAAGTAGTATTTTGTCCATTTTTCTGAGGATCCACCAAACTGATTTCCAGAGTGGTTGTACCAGCTTGCAATCCCACCAGCAATGGAGGAGTGTTCCTCTTTCTTCACATCTTCGCCAGCATCTGCTGTCACCTGAGTTTTTGATCTTAGCCATTCTAACTAGTGTGAGGTGGAATCTCAGGGTTGTTTTGATTTGTATTTCCCTGATGACTAAGGATATTGAACATTTCTTTAGGTACTTCTCAGCCCTACGAGTTTCCTCAGTTGAGAATTCTCTGTTTAGCTCTGTTCCCCATTTTTTGATAGGGTTATTTGGTTCTCTGGAGTCTAACTTCTTGAGTTCTTTGTATATATTGGATATTAGCCCTCTATCAGATGTAGGAT
>JAPYYD010006445.1:0-11160 GCA_028551405.1 Uromys caudimaculatus
GTGGGAATATGGGAGTGGGTGGGTGGGTGGGTGGGAGGTGGAATTCTCTCATAGAGGTGGGGGAGGGGGAGGGGATAGGGGGTTTCCAAAGAGGAGACCTAGAAAGGGGAAAACATTGGAAATGTAAATAAAGTATCAAAAAATAATAAAAAAATTATAAAAAAAGAAATTAAAAAAAAAAACAAAGGAAATTGTGAATAGGGCCACAGTAATAAGTTGAGACATACTGTCCAGGGTGACTCTGAATATGAGTGACAATGAATTTTAGAGTAACTGCAAAGTTCTGACTGTCTTAGGTGTTAGAGGCAGAGAAAACCTCTGAGTCTCACTTTTCTGCTTATAAATAGGATGAGTTAAGAGTCATGTCCAGTGTTTGTGGTATCATATAAAAACAAACACAAGAAACAACTTTGGTCATTAGCCATACATAATAATATTGGTATAAATATTTAAAATAGATGCTTTTGTTTATATCTTGCTTTTTAATCTGTCATCCAGGAAATGATGCAAGTGTGCCAGCCAAGTTTTAAGAACCATAGAAAAAAGTGACACCTTGGTATGGACATTAAAAGAGTCAAGTTTGTTCAGTTAATTTTAGGTTAAAAAATTTCCAGTAATTTATAATGTGTGTGCATGTATACACAAATGCCTGTTTATGTGCATACATGTGTGCATGTGTGTGCATGTAGAAATCAGAGGACAGCATGTAGGAGTCAGCTCCCTCCTTCCACTATGTGGATCCTGGGGACTGAACTAAAATCATCAGGTTTGGCAGAACCTGCTGTCATCTTGCTAGCCTGAAATTGATTTTAACTGTATAGAGGAGAGATTGTAAAGCTAGGGACCAGGCTTGAATTAGTGAAAGCTAGACAAATAGACCATCAGCAAGATGGAGATCTTCTCTTGCCATGTTTATTTGATGATGAACTGTGTACCAGGGACTGGAATTGACAATAGTAGCCAGTCTTGCCCATCAAAAAATGAAGTGCTACTCAGTTCTCTCCACCTTAAGATGTCTCTGTATAAGACACAGGCTTTGCTTCTCACACTACCAGTATTCCTGGACTCGGTCTTCAGTAGATAGGCAGCTCTTAGAGTTGGTGCTATCCAGACTCTCTTCAGAACCAGTTCTTGGGCTCCTCTGCAAAAAATATGAATTGTCTTGTGGGAACTAAACTGATAAAAAAGTTTATGTCATTTTTTTTCTTCAAAAATTAGTTGTCATTTCACAGTACAGTCTCCAGTTGGGAATTCCTAGTTCATCTTTCATAACAGTAGTTGGTGTACTTTATTTTCAGTTCTGTGCCAATGGAGAAACAACAGACTTTGTGAGGACTGAAACAATATTTGATTCACAATATTTTGGCTTCAACACCTATATAAAAAGGAATTTACCCCTTTTATTCATATTTCATTCCCCTTAACTATGTACACTTTGTATATTATTTATCTAAATATGCTCAGAAAATGACAGTTGCTATTGTTTACTAATGAGTAAAATAATTATATTAAAAGATGGTATATATTCCTATATATATGCACTCTCTAGACTGCTTTCTCAATGTTTCAAAATGAGTTCCAAGTCAAAACTAGTTCTGATTTGGAGCTTGGCTACACTGAGTATGGAGTTTAAGTATGGAAGACCAATAGCAATAGATGCTGACCTTAGATCCTGAGTCTGAACTATGTAGTTCAGCCCTAGTTTTCCCGATGACCACACTAGGACTGAGTAGGCATTGTCCTAGCTATAAGTAACTTGACGGTGCAAGTTAAAGGTTTTAGAGCAGATGTTGGACAGGGCATATCAGTGAGCGAATACATGACAGCAAACTCGAGGGAGGTTTTTCAAAGAAAATGATTTTCTTGAGTGAAAGAATGTGAGGCAGTACATGTCCTTAATGAGAGTCTACAGCAAATCTCTAGGGTGGCGAGTCAGTGCAGGTTCAAACTACTTGACAACTTTCATTTTAGGATATAATAATTTTTGTAGAAATTATTATGGAGCAGAGGGTAAAGGATGCTTTATGCAGTTGCAGCTGATACTCACCAGTAGTACACAGCAGGCAATGAAGAAGAAGATGAGGTCACACAACAAGGCAGAGAGCCAGTAAGTAAGCACATAGACCCCAGTCAGAAACTGGATGTGCTTGGCTTGACTGATTCTTTCAGTCACTGTCTGGATACTAAAGGACCCGACCACCACAGAAATGCCAAAAGCTAGACACTGTACTATTTGTAATCCATTTACAGGCCTATAGAAGAAGAAATAAAATATGAAATAGACTATCAAATATAGGTAGAAAATACTGATATTAGCCATTTTTCAAATGTATATTGCTAAACAAGCAAAGGTTTGTTAAGACTCAATTTTAGAAAAAATGAAAATTATACATACACTATGTTTGAACCATAATGAGGGAGAGGCTGAGGCTTATTGAAGACAGTAATGGAAGCATCAGGGCCAGAGAGTGTCATAAAAAGAATGTTGTCTAATATTGACAGGGATATTGCAGGAGAGTGGTATGCTTCATTATTGAAGAAAATAGTGAGCACCGTTTTGTTTCTCTCAACTTTAATAGAAAGTGCAATAATGCAGAAGGTTCGACAATTTTTATTTTCTAATATGTAATCATTCATATCACCTAGAATAAAAAAAGAAAATGTCAGTGAGCCAGCATGTATTATATTATCTAGAACCTACATTAGAAAGAATGGTTTTAAAAAAGTTGTGGGGTTTATTTTTCCACTAACCATTTTGTTTTCCAAATTCTGACAATGGATGTTTTTATTCAATAATTTTACTCCATTGTTAATCTTACAATGATCTCACTGTATAATTCATAACCTAATCATATATTAAGAATATATATTTTTTGAAACAGGCTTTCTCTATGTATCCCTGGCTGTTCTGAAACTTTCTATGTAGACTAGGCTGGTTTCAAACTCACAGATATCTACCTGCTTCTCCCAAGTGCTGGAATTAAAGGTATGCAGCACTATGACTAGTTTAAGAATATATTTTCTTAACTGTCAAGAATAAGCATTTGTTATTTTAAAGAGTTGCTTTGGCTATTCCTTTTGACTTATACTTCTGTATAAATTCTAGAATTGGCCTATAACTACTGGAGGTCCTGTCACAGCCATGTTGGGTGTAAGCTGCTGACCTATGTTTACTTCTCTCCCTTGGGGTAGCTAGATCTCTTGTGCACCAGGCTGGACTGGAGGGATAGAAGTTTAACCAGTTGCAGGAAGTATCTTGGTCAGTGGTGAGTACATGGGCAAAGAGTATACCTTCAGGAACAGCTTTGGAGAACTGGCTCTGTTTAATGGGAAGGGGGCATACCTATGCCCCTGGGGAGGTGGCCAGGGTCTCTGGGGCAAGGTTTGTTTGGCCATGAACAATTGGACAGGACAGGGGTGTTGGAATATGCTTAATATGGATACTCAGGGGCTGTAGGGTCCAGGAGTGGGGGTATACCTTATGTATTCACAGTATGGCAAGTTCAAGCAAGGAGTGAAGCCTAGTAACTGTAAGGGTAGTAAATTCTTACTAGGGTTGCTGGGGGGGCAGCTGGCTTCATAGCATCAGGTTGGGAGAGGAGAGAGAGCCAGGCTCCTGTCCTCATATGAGGTATCTGGGGCTGAAGCTCTCCTAGACTTTCCTCTGTAATCCTGGCTCATTATAAACCCACACTGGAGGATAATCTACAACCATGAACTTTTAAACCAGCATAACCCCTGACTGCAACCCACAAACATTTGTCCTTATGCCCATAGTGAAGTGTAGTCTTCACCCCAGTCATGGGAACTTCTCTTTGCAATGGATGAAGAGTGCTACAGAAAACCATAGCCAATCAAAATGCAGAGTTGTGGAGCCTATTCCTAATGGATATATCTGCAAAACACTTCCACACCTAAGGCTTGGAGAACATTTTAGAAGATGAGGTGGAAAGACTGTATAGCTTAGAGGAACAGAGAGTTTTCTGTGAGACTATGTGTCCTAGAAATAGCAGAAGCTATACCCATAAAGCCTCACCAATGTGACTGTCCAAACATGAGCTGAACAAGAATGACATGCCAAAGTGGATGAGGAAAAGCCCACAACACTTCAGCTCTACATGGAGAACCACAGGCAACTGGATAAAGCTCAGAGGTGGTCCTCCCCAGGGAATAGGACACCGATTATTTGTCCAATGCCAAATGGTCAGCCATGAAAACATAATACAACAGCACTTGGGAGGCAGAGGCAAGCGGATTTCTGAGTTCGAGGCCAGCCTGGTCTACAGAGTGAGTTCCAGGACAACCAGGGCTACACAGAGAAACCCTGTCTCGAAAAACCAAAACCAAACCAAAACAAAACAAAAAAAACCCCAAAACATAATACAAGTACATTATATGGAGTGAGTAGATTTTCTTTAGAAATTCATGTAAATGTGTGTGTATGTGTGTGTGTGTGTGTGTGTGTGTGTGTGTGTGTGTGTGTGTGTGTGTGTATGTATGTAATAACAGTGAGTCAAAATAGAGGCCATGAATTTTAAGGAGAGTGGGGTAGGACACATGGGAGAGTTTGGAAAAGAAAAGGGAAGGGAGAAATACAATTACATTATAACCTTAAAAAGAAGACACAACAGAAATGTATTGTTTGGTATAGCACAGATATTCTGATTCCAAAACGAGCAATCTACTTTGGTTGTCCTGCCTTCTGTGCTAATAAAGTAGCTTTCTCTACGCTATTCTTGGTGGTGGACCTACGTCTTATGTACCTGGTACTATATTCGGTATCCTGGCCCTAACCCAGCTTTAGCTCCAAGGCCTCAAAGCTCTCTGCATGTGGTGGCCACGAGAGCTCTGCAGTCATCACAGCCACTCTTTGTCAGTCCTCTCTTTCTCGATGTAAATGCATATTTGAAGCTGGAATGCTGCTGTATGGAGTACCATCAGCCCAGCAGCCCTGCTTGATGCCATATTTTGAGACAAGTCACATAACCATATATTTTAAATAAATTGTCCAAATATTCTGGTGAGTTCTACAGAACAACTTCTCAAATTTTACTTTTCATAGTATGGATATAAGTGAGAATTTTCTCTTTACATCTTTCCTTTTTGTTTAGTATTTCATCCTTCATTTTATCTAGTTCCTTTTACATTTTACTATAGGTGGCAGGACAAACCAAAGCATGATTATAACACTTTGTTTAGAAATCTCTCTGGCTGAATATTTTCATCACTTAAATGTTCTATTCTCCACAAAGTAGCAGAATACAACTAAATCAAGTTATTTGCATCTGTGTTTTTATATTTTAGAATTTATTTTACTTTTAAATGTAATGTATATGGGTTGTTTTTTTTTTTAGTCTTCATGAATTTCTGTGCTCTTCTTGCATGCATTGTGAACACAGAGGCTTGAAGATGGCATTGGATCCCCTGGAATTGAGGTTATAGGTATTTGTGAGCCACCATGTGGGTGCTGGGAACATAACCCGTGTCCTCTGGAAGAGCACCCAATGCTATTAATCACACAGCCATCTCTCTATCCCCTATTTTCCTCTTGCTTTAATCTTTAATAACATGCTCCTTATTACTGTTTGATATTTAATCTGAGCATCCTTAATGCTCATATTTTGACTATATTATCTTTATGATAATCTACTCTGAGGATAAAGTTTTTCTTTAAAGCTTTCTTCTTTTCTGTATTCTTTTTAAAAAGATTTATTTATTTTATTTATATGAGTATACTGTAGCTGTATTCAGACACACACCAGAAGTGTGCATCAGATCCTATTACAAATGGTTGTGAACCACCATGTGGTTGCTGGGAATTGAACTCAGGTCCTTTGGAAGAGCAGCAAGAGCTCTTAACATCTAAGCCAACTCTTTGGTTCCCACTTTCTTCTTTGTATAAGAACAGCAGTCACAGAATTGGGACCTATGTTGATTTAAATTTAATTAGAATTTCAAATTAATTAAATTTATTTAAATTTAATTAGAATTTCAAAATCTCACCTACAAATATAGTAAACAAGACACTTATAGTTGGGATTTTAACATTGTGAGGGGGCACAATTCAGTCCATAACTTCCTTTTTATGTTGAAAAGTGGATATTTATGATGCATATTTTAACAATTTGTACAGATTAAGTACTCTGTTACTGTACTTTCTTTTTCTTTAAAAATGTTTCTCCTCATTTGTTTAGTAACCTATGTGGATTAACTCTTGTAAATACTATATTCCTACATTCTGTATAGTGTACAGATTTCTCTGTTACACTTAATAAGTAACACTGCATTAATTTTTATGCCTGGCTTCTACTGGTTTGTTCAGCCATGTATCTGCTATCCTTTTTGACAGCTTCAAGGCTATTAGTGGGTTTTGTTGAGTTCTATTGGGCCAGTGAGAGTGGGTAAAGGGAGTAACCCTAAGCTATAGTGCTATAGACCTGATTCTTAGAGGTTCAACAATTTTCTTCAAATAGTCAAACTCCAGTTTTTTCTGTGCCTTTAGCTAATGTCTGGTATTCTAAAATGCTTGATTTTAAAAAATTGTTTACTCAAAGTTCAAATTCATCAAGGCTAGGTTTTGTACTTTTCACCTAGCATAGATATTGAACAAGCTAGCTAAGCTTATTGTTTTTTAGCATCAATAAATACAGAGAATATATTGACTTATGGTTCTTACTAAGGGTACATGTTGAGCAAATTAATTGAACAAAACCAATTACCTACATCATCTTCAGAAACTACTTATGAAGTCAATTAACTCTTCAGCCACTGGTTTACAGAATGACTAATTTTAAAAAGGATAGCCTTCATATAGAGGAACCAACGACCCATCCTGTGAGAACTTGGGAAGATAACAGTAGTCTTTCAATGAGAATAAAACTTACAATGCTAAATTGTATAGCAGTACCATATTTTCATCTTTCCCATCCTCATGAAAGGTGATGAAATTAGCAAATACACATTCAACCAAAAAAAGTCTCCACCAATTACTAACTTGTGGACAGTTGTGTCTAAGTGCATATTTTGCTCTTGATTTAGCTAACTCTGTGATACTGGTAACTAGTGGGATGGGAAAGAAACAAGTAGTTAAATACCATAATTATATCCACTGCAAATGATAAGTAGGTCTTTATAGAGTAGTAGTCTATTCTTTTTGTAAACGAAGCTTACCTTTTATTTTTTTTAAGCTTTGATTCTTTGACTTTAGAAAAATCTTCAGGTTTTTTGTGAGTTTTGGAGCCAAATCAGAATTCCCTGAAATTGAGTAAGGCACAATGGTTCTACCATAGTGACTCAAATTCAGTTCCCTTCCAGGTATATCATTATCATCTAAATGCAGAGCTAATAAGAGATATGTAGTGACAACCAAAACTACTATTATCTGTAGCAACATCAACTTCCAGTTGCGGCTAATGAATAGTGCTCTTTTTATAAACATGGAATAAAATTGCTGGCGGTAAAGTGGAACCTATAAAGAGAAAGGAAAAATAGTATTTTGATAATTAGAGATTCAAGAATGATACTCATGATGAAATTCATTTATCATGTTTTAAAGTTCCACAGATTAATCCATTTCTATTTGGATAAACTGGAAGTATCTTCTAAGTTTAGACACTAAAAAATATGATATACCTAGGGAAAAATGCTATCAACTTGACAGTGGGAGGGGACATGGAAGAAGTTGGTGAAAGAGAACTTGCTCAGGGCTAGAAAGAGGAAAGAGAAAGGGAAACTGACATAACTATATTTTAAATGAAACATATAAAAATTAAAAAATGTAATATGCTTACCCCAGTGTTAAATTTAACAGTAGCAATTTCACTCAAATAGGGAAAACTTGGTTTGTTATAATTTCTGGGCATATTCACATTCTGCTGCTCATCTTGTCTCATCTTTCTGTATGCCAAGTAATAGGGTTGGGTAGTCTGAATATTCCTTTGAGGAGTTGCCAGCTTATTGACTCTAAACATATATAGATACACAAAAGAGCACAAAGTATTTCCTTTTGATCATAGTCTGAAATTACTTTGCTTCAAGAATATGAAGCCAGTCTATAAAATTATATAATAATAATATAGAGTATTGATATTGCTCTTGGCTGTCTCCCAGAACTTGAAAGTAAGACCTTACAGCTAAGGACACCACATACTTTGGACACAGGATTTAGAAAATTGAGCTGGAATTGACCTGGAAAACTCCTATCAAGGCTTAGCTCTCACAGTAATAGAAAAAGCTAAGCAAGATGCCAAGGGAGAAAAGGAATCAATAGTCTTATGCAGCTGTAAAAGCCTCCAAAGCGCAATGATCAACTTAGCCAAATATCCCCCAAGGGTACAATAGTGGCACTTATATCCGGGACAACCAACAACTATCTAATTGGACTTAAGTATGCTTGATAGGAGAGAATTCATGCCTTGTGCTAAAAACCTAGCCAACTACTTGATGAGAACTTACTATAGCCTCTTTCCCAAACATACTTTCCTACACTCTATACCTATCCTTATATAACCAGAGATAACTGTACTTCTTAACCTTATCAACGACATTGTTTTTCAGCAGATAAAGACCATTACAGATGTGTACAACTGGTTGAAATTCAGAGAAAAAACTGTGGGATACCCAACCTCAGTTGATACATCTATAACACAACTGCTACATCTAAGGCTCAGGGGACAGCACAGAAGATGAGGTGGAAAAACTGTAAGAAACAGAGGACCAGGATATCTGCTGTGTGACAGTGTCTTCTATACATGACAGGGAGTTGTCCATGAAACCTTAACATTTACAGCTCCCTAAACAAGTCCTGCATAATGGCTACTCACAAAGTCCCACTCTTAAAGAGCTATATTCAATCAATGGGTGATAAAAGAGGGAGAATACTAAATCCAGGAATGAGCCCCTGATAGGTTATCCAATCCTGAGTGATTATTCCTAACATATATAAATATAAGAAACACTAGATGGACTCAGTAGGATATGTGTGTGTGTGTATGTGTGTGTGTGTGTGTGTATCCGTAAACAGATTTATATATGTAACAATTAATGAAGATGAGGTTGTGAATTTGAAAGCAGGCAAGAGAGGAGTTGAAGGAGAGAGAATATGGCTGGAAATGATGTAAATAGAGTATTCACTCATGAAATTCTGAAAAAAAAAGTAAAAAAATAAAGACATGTATTAAGACTCAAGTTCAACATCTTTATATCTCAGCTGAATACACATGGAAATACATTGCTATAAAATAGCATATTTGAAAATGTAGAGGAACCTTCCGGTTTCGGGAGACCTCTGCCTGGGTCAACAGGGCTCCATAGCCAAATAGCGCCAGGAGAAAGCTACCCTCCCAGGAGTGTGGAAAAGCCATGAGTGGGGTTAAGACGAGCACCACTGCTCAGCAGGACCCACCCAGAATCCTCGGGACACAGGGAATGAGGAAAAGCTGGGGACAGGAAACTTCCGGTTTCCATCTGTGGTGGGAGACCTCTGCCTGGGCCACAAGGGCTCCATAGCCAAATAGTGCCAGGAGAAAGCTAGACTCCCAGGAGTGTGGACAAGCCTGTCTGCTAAGAGGGACCCATCTGGAATCCCAGTACACAGTGACTAAGGAGTGGTCTTCTGGTTTCTTTCAGCAGCTGGGGAGCTAATCCTGTGACAAAGAGCTCCCTACTCAAATAGTGCCAGGAGAGAGCTGGTTTCCCAGAAGTGCCTACACACCGAGCACAGGCAAGCCCACTACTTATGTTCAAATTCACTGGATTAAGAGGGACCCTTGCAGAGCCATCAGGACACAGGAACCAAGGGAAAGCTGGGGACAAGATCCTTCTGGTTTCTGTCTGCACCCCTGAGCTGACCCTGGGCCACAGCTCCTCAAACCCAAATTCCTCTCAGAGAGAGCTGGCCTTCAAGGAGTATTGACACAGAGGCTTGCAGGAGGGACAAGCCACAGCCAGAGAGAGTAAGACCAGCTGAAAACAGAGTTAACCAGATGGTGAAAGGCAAGGTCAAGAACATAAGGAACAGAAACCATGGCTACTTGGCATCATCAGAACCTAGCTTGCCCACCACAGCAAGCCATGGATACCCCAACACACCAGAAAAGCAAGACCCAGATTTAAAGTCATTTCTCATGATGATGACAGAAGACTTTAAGAAGGAAATAAATAACTCCCTTAAAGAAATACAAGAGAACACAGGTAAACAACTAGAAGCCCTTAAAGAGGAAACAAAAAAATCCATTAAAGAATTACAGGAAAACACAATCAAACAGACAAAGGAAATGAACAAAACCATCCAGGAACTAAAAATAGAAATAGAAACAATAAAGAAATCACAAAGGGAGACAACCCTGGAGATAGAAAACCTAGGAAAGAGATCAGGAGTCATTGATGCAAGCATCACCAACAGAATACAAGAGATAGAAGAGAGAATCTCAGGTGCAGAGGATACCATGTAAAACATTGACACAACAGTCAAAGAAAATGCAAAATGCAAAAAGCTCCTAACCCAAAACATCCAGGAAATCGAGGACACAATAAGAAGACCAAACCTAAGGATAATAGATATAGAAGAAAATGAAAATTTCCAACTTAAAGGGCCAGTAAATATCTTCAACAAAATTATAGAAAAAAACCTTTCCTAACCTAAAGAAAGAGATGAACATAAACATTCAAGAAGCCTACAGAACTCCAAATAGACTGGACCAGAAAAGAAATTTCTCCCGTCACATTATAGTCAAAACACCACATGCACAAACCAAAGAAAGAATATTAAAAGAAGCAAGGGAAAAAGGTCAAGTGACATATAAAAGCAGACCTATCAGAATTACACCAGACGTCTCACCAGAGACTATGAAAGCTAGAAGATCCTGGGCAGAACTCATACAGACCCTAAGAGAACACAACTGCCAGCCCAGGCTGCTATACCCAGCAAAACTCTGAATTAACATAGACGGTGAAACCAAAATATTCTATGACAAAATCAAATCTATACAATATGTTTCCACAAACCCTGCCCTACAAAGGATAATAAATGGTAAATGTCAACTCAACGAGGGAAACCACACTTGAGAAAACACAAGAAAGTAATCTTTCAACACACTGAAAAGAAGATAGCCACACAAACTTAAAAGTTACATCGAAAATAACAGGAACCAACAGTCACTA
>JAPYYD010006446.1:0-11160 GCA_028551405.1 Uromys caudimaculatus
GGGAAAATAGATCCTGGGTAAGCATGTAGAGCTGGGCCCTCTGGCTTCATTCTCACACAAGCTCAACTCTTAGAACACAGGAGACTGCCATCTTCATGACTGTAACTCCAGAAAACTCAGGGATACATCATGCCTACCATCCAGAACTCTGCCCAAGTCAGCAAAAGAACAGGGTTGGAGGGTAGAGTAGGAAGTGACTTCAGAAGTAAATCTTCCTTCTATCCAGCTAACACCAAGGGGCCCTACTTTTCATGGGAAGAGAATGAAAGTTTAGGAAGTCTTTGTGTGCAGCAGAGCATTTCCACAGCAAAAGTCTGGGCTGGTGGCCTGACACTGTAAGGACTAATGGGTTAGGTCCAGCCTCAATCCCAGAGTGCAGATATAATGGCGAAAGAATTTTTTGCTCAACATAGCTAGTTACACTAAGAAGACACAAAGCAAGTATTTGGCCATCCCTGGGGCACTGATGTGAGCTTTGATTTTTGCTAAGAGGGAGGGAGCAAGAGAAACACATAATTAAGCAATGCTGGTCAAACTCTGCTCTGTTTGATCACTATCACAGTTAAGATGTCTGCTTCAAAGACATCCCTATTGCTGGAGGAAACCCAGCATGAAATGACTGCTCCTACTTAGGGGGTGACTTCATCACACAGCAATTATATCCCTAGCTTCCAACACTAAGCCTGCCATCCTGAGATGATAGGACCACAAAGAAAAAAACAAAACAGGACACTAACTATCAAAAACAATATGGAGCTTGGCTCCTAAGCAACTTCCTGGAACACCCTACTTCAGGCTATGGCAAAACCAACAACAGAGCAGCAGCTGACATTGAACCCTGCCTAGAATAGCAGTTCTCAGCCAGTGGGTCTCAACCCCTTTTGGGGATCAAATGACCCTGTCACAGGGGTCACAAATCACATATACTGTATAACAGATATTTACACTGTCCTGGAACTCACTCTGTAGACCAGGCTGGCCTCGAACTCAGAAATCCGCCTGTCTCTGCCTCCCAAGTGCTGGGATTAAAGGCGTGTTACTATTATGAAGTAGCAATGACCACAACATGAGGAACTATATTTAAGGGTCACAGCATTAGGAAGGTTGAGAAACAATGGCCCAGAATACCCAAACTTGCCTTCCACCAAAAAGTGATACCAAGAGGACCTACATATCTTAATAAGCCAAATTTCACAACCACCCCATGACCTAGAGACCCACTAGCTCACAGACAGATGCGTGCAGCAATGCAAAAAAAAAAACTGAAGATTTTGAAGTAAGCCAGAGAGTAATAGATTCCTTCCATAGAATCGCAGCACCTGCCTGTACTATGCAATCCTACAAGAACGTATGCAATGTTACAGCTCTGTAGAGGCTGACCTCAACCTGTAGAAAACTGTCAGCATATCTTGTCCATAAAACTTAATTCACCGTGTTCTAAGAGATACAAGTTGTCATTACCCTACATCTCTAATACAATAAATTCTAAGCAGGGCAGTGGTGGCGCACGCCTTTAATCCCAGCACTTGGGAGGCAGAGGCAGGCAGATTTCTGAGTTCAAGGCCAGCCTGGTCTACAGAGTGAGTTCCAGGACAGTCAGGGCTACACAGAGAAACCCTGTCTCAAAAAACAAACAAACAAAAAAAAAAGACTTATTTCATTTTATTCATGTCCCCTTAAATGAGTTGAATAAAATATCAATATTAGAATAGTTAATGGCCTTATGTTACCTTACAAAGAAAATCATCTTTTAACCCTATCGACCACACACACACAACCTCACTTGAAACAACTCAAGGAGTTAGATTGCTGCTGAAAGAACACTATTTCTCAAATTTCTGGGAGTGGGGACAACTATTAGCAATTCCCCTGGCAAGGGAAAGGCTATTGTGAAACTTCCTCGTAGGAGAAAGAAACTAATCTACAGCTAAGTCTCATCCCCGCTGCACAAAACCCCCACAGCCCTAGGGCCCCATCCCCATGCCTCATTTGGTCCTTCTCAAAATTAGACTACATCTAAAACTAAAAGACAGAATGACCAACAAGTACAAAGAATTTAGAAACTCAAATGGCAATCACACTTAACACACTAAAAATGTTTCTAGCTGGGCCTCTCCTACCTACAGTTTATCCATCATTTTCTGTGGGCTTTTGTGGAGGGCAGGGGGCTCTTTTCAGATAACTGCATAAGAAAGTTCACAAGGCAACGTTAAAGGCACCTCAAATAAATGGTAGCACGACGACACCGGGCAGTGGTGGCGCACGCCTTTAATCCCAGCACTTGGGAGGCAGAGGCAGGTGGATTTCTAAGTTTGAGGCCAGCCTGGTCTACAGAGTGAGTTCCAGGACAGCCTGGGCTACACAGAGAAACCCTGTCTCAAAAAACAAAAACAAAAAAATGGTAGCACGATATAAGTTGTGGGGTTTTTAAACAAGGGACAGAGGGAAATTCTACTTTTGCAAGGAAATCCTCACTTAAGCTTTAGAAAGTCACAGGCACTTAAACCCAGGAACTTGAGGCAGTCATCCTTGGTCAATCCAGTATCTGTTAGGAACTGGCCTGTGGTCTTGCCTGTTCACCAGGTAGCTGGGTTGTCTCCACATGCCAGATGCTTGACAGTACCATTATGGGCAAATTTCTTGCAGCCTTGACTAGTTTATCATGATCAGCAGCAGCTCCTGGGACAATAGAGTAAGGGTCTTCCTGAGGTTTCTCTGTTGAATTCTTGTAGAGATAGAATCCTCAATGCTGACAGCAAACGAAGGAAGACAGGGAGTTCTGGAGACAGGACACACAGTAGGATTTTTTTCCTGGGTAGACACAGCCTACAACAGGTGGCTGCAGAAGGAGAGGGATGAGCACTAGGAAGTGAGGGGACTCAATGTCTGTGTGCTGTCTGCTTGTTTATTGAGATAGTCTCACTAGATAGCCCTGGCTGCCCTGGAACTATGTGGATTAGGATGACCTCAAACTCAGAGATCTGCCTGCCTCTGCTATCAAGTGATGGGATTAAAGGTGTTCACCACACCCAGCCATTGGTGTTTTAAACCTGGTAAGAAGCCGCTACACCCAGCAACTTGTGTTTTTAATCTGGTAGAAGCCCAGATTAACATATTCATCCAAACTCACCAAATAATCCAAGAAGCTCAGCCTACCAGCGCCAATCTTATAGATTTCACCTGCCAGGATGAGTCATCAGCTGCCCCACAAACTCAAAATGCAAGGGATTCAAGTAAAGGAACCTAACAAAATATTTAAAACAGCTAAATATAGAGATGTGAAATATCCAAATAATGGTGAACACCTCCATTTATTAAAGCCTAGGTAAACTCAACCTGACCTTACATTTGACCTGAGGCCAAATCTGATTACCAGACTCATTAGCTCACATCACTCCCAGCAGTCAAGTAGCACACAGGGGACTCAGTACACCAGACAGGCTTTGTTCTCGAGGATGAATTGCAGGGGTCTGCCAGCTCCTGTCACCTTGAAACAAAATGACAGACCCAGGAGTGAGTGCCCTAGCCAAAGCCAAAGTTGTAAAACGCTCCCTGCAAACTGGCCCAACAGCTGATAGCCCTTCTAAAAGGCAATGCTAAACAGTGTGTCAACAAGTCCAGTGGGGTAATCCCACAAATCTATGAGATTGGCTTTGGTGGGCTACACCTCTTGGTGTATTTGGTGAGTTTGAAATAGTATGTTAGTAGCAGGGCAGTGGTGACTCACGCCTTTAATCCCAGCACTTGGGAGGCAAAGGCAGGCAGATTTCTGAGTTCGAGGCCAGCCTGGTCTACACAGTGAGTCCCAGGGCAGCCAGGGCTACACAGACAAACCCTGTCTCGAAAAACCAAAAAACAAAAAAAAAGAAGAAAAGAAAAGGAAAAAAAAAAGAAATAGTAAGTTAGTAAAACAGGCTTCTACCAGATTCAAAAAACAAAAATTGTCAGGCATGGTGATGCACCCCTTTAATCCCAGCACTAGAAAGGCAGAACAGGCAGATCTCGTTTGAGGCCAGCCTGGTCTACATAGTGAATTCCAGGGCAGTCAGGAAAACCTAGTAAGGCTCTATCTCAAAAAACAAAATACTAATAATTATATTGTCTGCCCACTAGTTTCTTCAGGCTAAGCCAATCTCAAATGGAAGCCCAGGCTCCACAGAGAGCAAAGGATGAAGCAACAAACCACGAGGATAGCATAGCCGTGTACAGTAACCCATCTGAGGTAACTACACTTTTAGAATGAGGCAGATCTGAACCTGGTGACAAAGATTCAACTAAGAATTCTGAGTTCTCCATCTACCCTGAAATAGAAATAGTCACGTGGAAGCCGGGCAGTGGTGGCGCACGCCTTTAATCCCAGCACTTGGGAGGCAGAGGCAGGAGGATTTCTGAATTCGAGGCCAGCCTGGTCTATAGAGTGAGTTCCAGGCCAGCCAGGGCTACACAGAGAAACCCTGTCTCGAAAAACCAAAAATAAATAAATTAATTTAAAAAAAAAGAAATAGTCACAGTGGAATACCAGCAGGCTGAGGGGACTGAAAACCCCACACTCAGAGAGCCTAGGAAAGGGGCCACCAAACCCACAACCTCCGACCTCCGTATCAGTGTCCCCACTCCACACAACTCACTGAACACTGCCTAAGCAGCTCTCAAGGTACCCAATGCTGAATGTATAGATAACGTTAACTTCCTCCCACAGCTCACAGGGAGTTGGACAAGAGAAACGCACAGAGGACTGGAACCTGGGTCATGTTGAAGTGTCTGGGAGTCATCAGAGGAAGCTGAGTGTGCCACATACCTATAATGCCAGCCCTTGGGAGGCAGAACCAAGAGGATAAAGCTGAGTGGTGATACACACCTTTAATCCCAGCACTCAGACACAGAAGCAGGTAGATTTCAAAGCCAGCACTGTCCACATATCAAGTTCCTGGGTTGATATGTGCTAGCCAGCTATGAAGTAAGAGAGAAAGGGGGGTTTCAAAGCCAGTCTGAGTTTCAAAATAGGAAGAGGAAATTGTCCTGTCTTAGTCTTCTTAGGAAGCCAAGGATAAACTAAAAGTAGTAAAGTCCTTTGAAAATGGCTAGAACATGAGGTGAAGGCTTGCAGATTTCTTTTTGGTTTTTTTTTTTTGGTTTTTTTTTTTTTTTTCTTGAGACAGGGTTTCTCTGTGTAGCCCTGGCTGTCCTGGAACTCACTCTGTAGACCAGGCTGGCCTCGAACTCAGAAATCCACCTGCCTCTGCCTCCCAAGTGCTGGGATTAAAGGCGTGCGCCACCACCGCCCGGCAGCAGATTTCAATTTAATCAAATACATAACGATAAAGCAAAGATCAAGGAGACGTGTACCAGTAAACATTAACAGGGTAACTAAGATAATGCGCTTTCCTAAGGTATGGATTTCATTTATCAGTCTATTAAGTCACTTCATAAACGTATTTCGAAATTTCACTTTACTGTCCCAGTTTTACAGCTGTGGCACTGAGTTCCAAACACAGAACCAAATTACACATTTTACATTCATATTCATACCCTACACCCTCTTAATTCGAGCATAAAATCCTATGCTAGCTAGATGAGCAAAAAGCTATCCCAGAACAGAAGAGCATTAAGAGCCCTGCCTTAAACAAAAATGGTGTTCTTCTACAGAAGAGGCAAGCCAGAGGTTATCAGACCTGGTCCCGCCCACTCAGGCCACCCTCACCCTTGGCTTGAAGATAGATAACGCTCTAATAACCTCAGCTTTGCAAAGTAACTTTGTGCAGCATAAATGAAAAGAATTCCCTTCAACGGAGATATGGATTCCGATAACAAGATCTAAGAAATAGGAAACAAGACCAGGAAACTTCACCACAGGGCAACAGAAGTAATACAATTAAGATAATTAACCTGCTACAGGGCAGCAAACTCACCAACTGAGTCAATTCAGAGCACCACACCTGCCAGTTAACAAATGGGGACACAGCCTTACTGAGTGAGTAACTGCAAAACATCTGGAACCCGCCTAAAGAGCAGCACCTCCAGATGTTGTGTCCACCCGGCCCTGTCAAGAACAGTAAAGTGATGGCTTCTTTGTAAAGACTGCACTCAAGCTCCTCAGCGGGAGGCGCTGAAAAGCCTGTTTGAGTAAAATTTCAAAACACTTCGCAAAACAGCTCTCCACAGGCTTCCCGGTAAGTGAGAAGTGAAGAACAGCAGCCTCGGGGCTCACCATTTTCAAAGGGCTGATTAGGAAGCACCATTTACAGCCTGGCAAGACTCTAGACAGGGTAATGACAGGCTCTACTGTGCACCCAGTTCCAGCCGAACAGGGAATCTTTGTAGAAAACGCACTAGCTGGGGGAGAGTTGACACCCACCCATTCGGCGTTTAAAAGGCCTTTCAAGGGTTGGGAAGAACAGCACGAATTCAGGTACAAGGCTCACCCTCTCCCCTCTCTAGCAACTCTCGCCCTTTCAGGAGTCAGGCACACCCTGACAGTGCCCTAGGCGCGCAGCACGAAGCCATCACGCCGCCACCAGCTGCCCACCTTAACGTGGTTCTCCACCGCCGTATGGCTCGCCAGTTTCTTAGCCTCCTCAGCCTTGGACATCGTGGAGGGGGCCGGGCCGCCCGCGCTCGAGCCTCCCTTGTCGCCGCGGGTCTCCGACTGTGCACGCCCCGGCAACTGCACGTGGGAGCCCGAGAGGCCCCAGTTATTCCCGCCCCCACCCGAGGCCGCGCCCCCGGCCCGCCCGGGCAGTGGGGCCAGGACCCGCCCGTAGAGGGTGCTGAAGGGCCCGGGGCGCTGCATCCCGCCGCCTCGCTCCAGCCTCTGCGGCCGCCCCACCCCCAACTCCTCCGGAAACCCGCTCGCTTGCGCAACCTGGCCCGCGCGTGTTGCTATATGTGTGTTGCTGGGAAATGTAGTCCTGCGGAGACAGTTGTCCCAAGCCCTTCTGCAATCTGGACTACAAGTCCCACAATGCCATCAATCTAGTGTGCGAATCGCCCGCCTTGACTCCAGCCTTTTGGTCCGGAAGGTCCGGGTAACTGTTGTCTAGGAAGCTGATAACTCCCTACCATAGGGTCAAGTGTTTACACCTTTAGGTGAACTCCAAGAACCTTTCCGGCTGTACGGGTGTTCTAAAAAAAGAGAGAGAGAGAGAGACCTATTAAAAACCTGACCTTGTTTGCCCAGCAAATGAGAACGTTGCTGTGTTGTAGGCGAGTCCTCAGGCAAGTGGTTCTACCAACACAACGGCCTTTTTTAAAAAGAAAAAAATCTTTTAATTACATTGTACTATTAAAGTTGTGCTTGTGTGCATGAGTGCGTGCTTGTGTGCATGAGTGCGTGCTTGTGTAGGCCAGAGAACAACTTGCAGAAGTCCACTATCTGACCATCTTGGTAGTGTCAGTACTTTACCGGCAGAGCCATCTCATGTCACAGACTTCCTACAGATTCACTCCTTGATGATATACACTTGGGACTCCCAGGTCTTCTAAAGTCTGCTAGACCTTTACAAGCCCAAGATTACAAGTTCAATCAGTAGCTCCCGCCTTGGACATTGTTCTCTTGGTATTGGATGCAGGGTATCTAAACGGAGCCTGACTGCGTGCGCACAGGCCAGTGTGCCTTATTGGACTTCCTTCTCTGCCTTTAGTTTGATGCTATATAAGGGATGAGGAGTTCCTCTCACCACCTTTTACAAACAGGAAAAACTAGTGCTGACCAAACCTTACTGAACACTTGGAAGTTCTTGGTTTCATTCAGCAGCCTCATTGGCCAGAACTAACTCATTGTTGAGTTCAGTCCAGGCTGGTCTGGAACTTAGAGCATTTTTCCTGATATGGGATTACACCATCGAATAAGGGCTGGAAGTCCTTTGTTGTTTTGTTTGGGTGTTTTGAAACAGGATCTCTCTTTGTAACCCTGGCTGTCCTGGAACTCTGTGGACCAGGATGGCCTTGAACTCACAGAGAAAAGCCTGACTTTATTTCCCCAGTGCAGGGATTAATGATGTGTGCCAGCAACCCCCAGGAGCTAGAATCTTCCAAGAACCCCTAGGAACAATAAAGACATGTCTCAATGCATTTTTATAACCTGAGGGGTTTTTTGTTTTTTTTGTTTGTTTGTTTGTTTTTTTGTTTTTGAGACAGGGTTTCTCTGTGTAGCCCTGGCTGTCCTGGAACTCACTCTGTAGACCAGGCTGACCTCGAACTCAGAAATCCACCTGCCTCTGCCCCTGCCTCCCAAGTGCTGGGATTAAAGGCGTGCGCCACCACTGCCCGGCTATAACCTGAGTTTTATCTTTATCAGACTAATCCTGCCCAAGGCACTCACTTGATAGTCTCCTTTGCCAAAAAAGGAGAAGAAAGTTCTTCAGCCACCATTACAAATGTAACTTCAGGAGCCACCAAAATCAGGTGTACCACTATTGCTCGGACACTGAAGTGAGACTCTTGAGGAGCCCGCCTCTATACCAGGGTAGTATCTTAGAGTTATCATTGCTGTGATGAAACACCATGACTACAAGCAGCTTGGGGAGGACGGGGTCTGTTTGGATTACATATCCTGAATCACAGTTCACTGAGGGAAGCAATGTCAGGAACTTGGAGGCAGAGGTGCTGTTTACAGGCTTGCTCTTCATAGCTTACTCAGCCTGCTTTCTTATAACACCCAGAACCTCCAGGCCAGACACGGCCCCACCCACAATTAAGAAAATGTCCCACAGGCCAATCGTATGAAGTCATTTTCTCGATTGAGGCTTCCTCCACTCAGATGACTAGTGTGTCAAGTTGGCATAAAACTGCTATACAGATAGTATCTCCCTTCACATTAACCCCATATTTAAATATGAAATAAAATCCCTTTATAATAAACTAAACTATGGTTTGGATCCTGGTTTCACCAGAGTAGAAGTCTCTGGAAAGAACTCTGACTCCCGCAGTCACCACTGTGGAGCTGTGTCTCTGCCACATGCACCACTGCAAGGTTTCAGCTAAGCTGACCAGTCCAGCCTTGACCTCATTCTGTAGCCCAGGCAGCCCTTGAACAGTCAACCCACATGCTAGGATGTAGCTAGGATTACACCACTAGTTCACAAGGTCTTTCCTCGATCATTTATTTCTTTACTTACTTTGGGCTTATCATGATAGTGGAGGCTATCAGGCTGCTGCTCACACACAAATGATCCTCAACGCGTATCTGAAGCAAGATAGAATACACACAGTCCAAGCCTCAACGCTACACCCTGCCTTCAGTCATTCAGAATTCCTGTCCCTTTCATAAGCAAGGTTAGCTATGGAATTAAGCATGTTATCAAGACGTCACTGTTGTGGATTTCTGAGTTTGAGGTCAGCCTGGTCTACAGAGTTCCAGGACAGCCAGGGCTACACAGAGAAACCCTGTCTTGGAAAAAAAAAAAAAAAAAAAAAAAGACTTCACTGTTTGTAAGGCATGGGGAAGCAGAGGTATGTGGATTTGGGGGAATTCCAGGCCAGACTGCCTAGATAGCAGAGTTCCAGGTCAGCCTGGGCTACATAGCAAGACCCTGGCTTCAAAAACCAAAAGACAGGGCCTGGAGAGATAAGTTCTTGGTGCTCTTGTAGAGGGCGGACTTTAGTTTCCAGCACCCCACATCATGCAGCTTACAACCACATACAGCTCCAGGTCCAGGGGCCTGACATCCTCATCTGACCTCTCACGTGGTGCACAGCCATACATTTAGGCACTCACACACATAAAAAATAAAAGTCAATATTTTAAAACGTATTTGTAACTCGACAACACTGAACTCTATTCCCACTTTCATAGGCTGCCCCTTAGAGCATCCCTGTATCCTTCTCTTAGTCTGTTTTGTTGTAAACAAAGGCATTCTTTGTGAGCCCCTGCAAAACAAAATGGTTTATGTTACAAGCACTGTAGGCGATAGAGCGCTGGACCGGCACGGTCCTAGATCCAGTCCCTGGTAGTGGAAAAGAACAAGTTATAAATTACAATGTACAATGGCTCAAAGTGAGTATTCCCATCCCAAAGGGAAGGAATAGGGACAGAGCAAGGAAAAAACCGGCAAACACCAACCCTGTCCCCAAATATTCAGCATCATCCAGACTCCAACATCCTAGGATAGCCCTGGCCCTCTAGTTCTGCCACCTAAAGCATACACAGTTTCTTGAGCCAGCCCCACTCATTGCCTATAGCTTTCTTTGGTGGGCATCCTACAGTCTTGGCATTTTCGACATAATGGGGTCTCTACTGCAACTTAGTCTTACCTTCATAGCTTCCCTCACTAGCTTCTACAGTATGTTGTAATGAGGGACCCTAAGGGCTTTTTCCAGTCCCACACCCCCCTTACAGCTTCCCCCTCCTGCCTGGGGTCAAGGCTAGGCCAAGTTCCCTTCTCCACCCACAGGAACGTTCTTGAGTAAAAATTCTCAGAATGTAATGACTGGCCGGGCGGTGGTGGCGCACGCCTTTAATCCCAGCACTTGGGAGGCAGAGGCAGGCGGATTTCCGAGTTCGAGGCCAGCCTGGTCTACGGAGTGAGTTCCAGGACAGCCAGAGCTACACAGAGAAACCCTGTCTTGAAAAAACCAAAAAAAAAAAAAAAAGAATGTAAAGACTGATAGTCACCTGACCCTCTGGAAAGAGTTCAAATGCGCGCCATGTGTGCTAGTCAATAGATTTAAAGGTCAATATGCTTAGCCAATAAGTTTGAACCGTAACCTTGCTGATGTAACCTGTGCCCCTAAAGAGTGTAAAAACTGCTTGCAATAATCACTGGGGGGGTGGGGGGGGCAGAGGGTCATCTTCTAGTCACTCCCCTTGAGGGACTAATTGAAGGTATAAATCTCTTGCTTTTGCATTGATCTGCATCTAGGTGTCTCACTCGGGGGGCTTCTCGAAGTAAGTACCACTGACCAAGGGTCTGGGGTCTTACAATACCAGTAAGTCGTCATGTGCTTTAAGCTTATTAAAATGGATGTAGGGAGAAAGGAGGCTCTCCGGTCTCCTTGTTGTCAGCATAGATCTGAGAAGCATGTTTATCTCCAGTATCCTCCAACACTCCATGACCTAGGTCAGACTTGACCCCTAACTCTGTGACAGGGAAAATGGGAAAGAACTAAGGATATTAGAACCCTTGTGCCACCAGGTGGTGGTGGGACACACCTTTAATCCAA
>JAPYYD010006447.1:0-11157 GCA_028551405.1 Uromys caudimaculatus
TGAGAATGAAGCCTGCATATGTTGAGTTGGTAAATCTTGTGATGGGGTTTTGTTAGCTTTCCAATTTCACTGAAGGAACCTTTCTCTGTAAGAACTTGTGTTCTTCAAAACTTCAAAAAGATTTCCTGTTAATCCTGGATCTGGGTGTGCTTGTATTGTACAATGAAACATGTGTTCTTGATCATGTAAAATAGTGGTCATTCAGACAGTAGCTTATTCTGGGATGCATGTGGTAAGGCAGGAGACTGACTGGAGAGAGAACAGATCAATGGTAGTGCTTGCCTTGCATGCACAAAGCTCTGGGTTCAGTTTCAAGCACCATAAAAAGTCAATAGAGATTCAAGTCCAACAATCATATTTGATTATGGCCTCCCATAGTGATGTTGGCTTCTGACTTTCCTGAAATTCAAGGCTCAGGTCTCTACCAGGATTTTGCTCATTCCTCAACCCATGTCTGCTCATGCAGCAGCCAAGTTACTCTGGAAGCTCCTAGAGAGACTCTCCCTGGCCACTGCAGATCTTGCTGCTAGCTCTCCCCTAGAGACCATTCTTCTCCCTGAATTTCAAGGGGCAAGTTCTGGGTTACCTCACTCAGGATGATATTTTCTAGTTCCATTCATTTGCCTGCAAAATTCATGAATGTCCTCATTTTTAATAGCTGAATAGTATTTCATTGTGTAAATGAACCACATTTTCTGTAGGACATGCATGGTATCTATTTACCAATAAGTGGATATTAGCCAAAAAGTACAGAATACCCATGATACAACCCACAGACTGACTGCAAGAAGTCTAACAAGAAGGAAGGCACAAGTGAGGATGCTTTAATCCCACTTAGAAGGGGGAATAAAATAATCATGGCAGGCAGAGGGAAGGAGGGACTTGGGTGGGAGAATGGGGGAGGGGGAAGAGGAAGCTGGGGGGGTCAGGATCAGGTATGGGGGTGACAGGAGAGAAGCCCAGAGGGCCAGGAGAATGAATATAAATTTGAAGCTGCAGGGATTGGGGGACAGGGGGAACCTCTAAAAGTCCCAGAGACCTGAGATGTGAGAGGCTCCCAGGACTCACTTAGCTGAAGTGCCCAACAGTGGGGAGATGGAACCTGAAGAGACCACCTCCAGAAGACAGGCAGGGCTCCAGTGGAGGGATGGAGTCACCAAACTACCTTCAAAATTCTTGACCCAGAATTGTTACTGTCCAAAGGAAATACAGGGACAAAAATGGAGCAGAGACTGAAGGAAAGGTCATCCAGTGACTAACCCAACATGAGATCCATCCCATGGGTGGGCACCAAACCCTGATACTATCACTGATTCAATGTTGTGCTTGCAGACAGGAGTCTGGCATAGCTGTCCTCTGAGAGGCTCTGCTAGCAGCTGACTGAGACAGATGCAGATACTTACAGCCAAGCATTGGACTGAGGTTGGGGACCCCTATGGAAGAGTTAGGGGAAGGATTGAAGGAGCTGAAGGGGATGGCAACCCCATAGGAAGAACAACAGTGTCAACTAACCCAGACCCCTCAGAGCTCCCAGAGACTAAGCCACCAACCAAAGAGCGCACATGGGCTGGTCCATGGCCCCCGGTACATATGTAGCAGAGAACTGCCTTGTCTGGCCTCAGTGGAAGAGGATGTGCCTAATCCTGTTGAGACTTGATGCCCCAGGGAAGAGAGACGCTTGGGGGGGGCACCCTCTCAGAAGCAAAAGGGAGGTGGTAGGGGGTGAAAAACTCTTGGAGGGTGGACTGGGAAGGGGGGCAACATGTGGAATGTAAATAAAACAATTTTTTAAAAAAGGCTCAAGTTCTGCTCACTTAGCTTGTCACCCACCTTCCCCTGACCCCCCCTCCCCCGATTCCCTCCTTTCTGCTGTGAGCTCCCAAAACCACATTCATGACTTCTGCAGCAGCTCACTCCCCATGGCTACTGCTTGGGATTTTGTTGTTGGATTTTCCTCCTTGAAAATGGAAGGTCATAGAATAGGGGTGTGTCGTTTACCTTGTGGCAACTACATCTAACGCAGCACCAACAGGGAACCGCCAAACCCCACCTGACTGGACGGACAAAACTAAACAGACCAAAACAAAGCAAAAACAAAACCCCTAAATAGATCACTCTCTCTAGGAGGCAGCAGTGCCACAGCCACGGCTAGAGGAGGGGCGAGGCAGGCATGAATGCAGAGGCTGCGCTTGTGGTTTGCACAAGAAAGATAAGCACGTTTCCCTTTTCTAAGAATGGCATTTTAAACAGGAAATATAAAAATATATACATATACTTGATCTGCATGGAGAATGTTTAGAGGAATGCCCGAGGAACTGGTGGGCAGGAGTTATTTCTGTTATTTCTTAAAAGTGTGTTGGGGGGAGACTTTGAAGGTGGGAAAAAAATCTATATCCCTTGGTACTCTTGACTTTGGCCCCTGTGACCATGCGTTTCTTTTGCTTTGAGTACACACACACAATCATAGAGCATGACAGAATGGATACCTACCCAACCTGCGGCCACTCAACTATATGGAATTGTTGCGTTCTTCTATATCTGCTTCGGTTTTTACTCATTTGTTTCTATTTTATTTATTATCCATTGATTTGCAGTACTGAGGATTGAACCCAGGGCCTCATGCACGATAGCTAATGCTCTACCACCGAACTACATCCCTGGCCCTTACTTTAGATTTGAAAAAAAGAATAAAGACAAGATAGCTCTCTAGGTACGTGTAGTTCACAGCTACTGCTCCAGGGTCTGCTTGCATGCTGCCCTGCTTCCTGCCATGATGATGATAGTGGACTGAACCTCTGAACCTGTAAGCCAGCTCCCAGTTAAATGCTTTCTCTTATAATGGTTGCCTTGGTTATGGTATCTCTTCAAAGGAAAAGAACAGCGACTAAGACAGAAGCTGGCACCAGGACAGTAGAGTGTCGCTGTGACAGACCTGACCATGCTGTTTTAGGGAGCACTGTGGAAGAACTTTGGAACTTTGGGGCTGGGACAGCCCTTGAGTGTTAAGAGTGTTGCACATAACGCAGATGAGAAAGCTCTGACCTGTGCCTTCCGGATGTAAGCAAAGGCTTCTGTGAGTAATTTGTAGTGTCTGGTCAGCTGGGGCCGAAGAATCAGCTGTGATTAAGAAGAGGCCAGCAACCTTGAGGCGAAGTCTTTGGGAAGTGTTTGCTCAGAGTCAGCACATGTATAGTATGCTCCTTATTCTGCTATGTCTACTTCTCTCTGTTATTGTTCTTCTTCCCCCTCCAGTCTAAAGGTAACCCTAACCTGCATTTGGTAGTTTGCATTCCTATAAATGCTTTTACAAATCTACTGTATATAAAAGTGTGTATACGTGTATGTACACATATAGATATACAATGTCATTTTCAAACTTCCCTGCGTGCATTTGTATTTTGTGCATTATTTCACATCCTCTTTGTTTTTCTTCCTATAACACTTTTTATATCCATTCTTCTTGTTATGCAGCTCTAGGCCAGTGCTTCTCAACCTTGACTGGAAATTGGAATTGGGGAGCTTGGAAGACTACTGATATGCAGATTCACCCATCCATCCTACAGTAATAACATATGGATTGAGAACTACTGCAAACGTGCTCAAACGTTTTCCACTGCTGTGGAAGAACTCATTGCTGACTATTTCACGACACCCGGACTAATTCCTATTGGGAATTGTTTCTAGTTCCTTGCTGTTTTAAATGATTCTCTGCTGACCACTGTGTTTTTCTAGCCTGTGCATATTCTCCAGGGCACACAGTTCGATGGTTCAATTGGTAGATCACAAGTTGAGCAAGTTCATGCTTATCATATTATCAGGCAATCTATAGCTCCATCATTTCTCTGCTTTTTGTTAACAGTCCTATGATTACACATCTTTTATTCTTAAGTTATATTCCCTTGATTTTAAGTGAGGCTCAACATTTCAGTGTCTGCTTCTATGCACTGTCTTTTGTCTATTATTCTTTGTTTCTCTTTCTTTCCTCCTCACCACCCTCTTCCCTTTCCTCTTGGCTCAAAGCTCCTAGTCTGTGGACTCTGTACTGCCTCCACTCTGCCACCCTGTAGCCCTCAATCCAGAAAGTGCTACTGCTCGCAGCACAGATCTGCTCAGCCATGACGTTTAGATACTGGGTCAAGCTGGTCTCCTGACTCCTGAACACCAGGCCTTTTCCCTCCCAGAATCTTATTTCAAAAGTAAATGAAGAGAGCTCCACCATAGTCTGGCTTCTGAAGGGATGCCTGCTCCGGCTCCTTCATTTGCTGATGTGGTTTTAGACCTTGCTGCCATCTTTGCTTTACCTCACCAATCGTACTATTTCTGTCTTGTTTTCATTCTACAAGATAATCACTGTGGTTTGCAGTCCAGAGAAGCATTTTTACTTATCAGTTTTTATACTTGATCATCACCAGACGTGAAAACTTACCCGCCATCTTGAACGTTATGTGCTTTATTTCTGATGGGAAAGGTTATAAGACCTAAATAACCTAAATAAGATGACATTCTTTTTCTCAAATTATTTTTTCTGCAGATCCAGGAAAGGCATCAAAGTAGCCCAAACATAAGCTGGATGGCAGAGAAGATTCATTTGGGGTGAACATTGCTGAGTAATTCAACATTGGGCTGTCACAACTAACAAAGACTAGAAACGATAGTAACACTCATGCAGACACACCTGAAGGAGTGTTTACCTGTACACTCTGGGCTTTGGTCCCCTGGAAGTTCTTTGGAAGCAGCTGTTTCCAGAAGCTTTCTTTTGAATAGTCAAAATGTACAGCCATCGGTGTATTATTTTGTTGAATATTAAACCAGACCTATGAAAACATTAACAAAAGGACTCTGGAAGCCCACAGGAACACAAGACTACAGCGGGGAAGGGTGGTGCAAGATTTACAGGCTTGTAGTCAACGTAGGTGGCTGAAGCCAAAGGGGGTGTGAGGGAGGAGCAGATTAAGGGCTATGGGAGGGTAGCATCATCTTGGTAGTGCCAACATTAGAAACCCTACAGACTGGCTTTAAGGGAAAAAGATGGGCTAATAATCCCTGACCTCACAGATTACTGGGTACCATGACTTCAAAGTTCTTGAGAGACTGTAATGCTTGCTCAGGATGATGTGAAAAAATAACTCAAGGTTTTTTAGTCACGTACTTACATTTTTATCGTTGAACAAACAATCTACACTTTGCAAGGGACAAAATGGGTCAAACTGCTTATGACATTGCCCCGTCGATGGATTCCAAAGCAAACACTCGCCAGTTTCTTGAGTTAATACATAAGCCACATGACCCTGCGTAAGGAAAAAGATCCATCATACAATATCTTTGTTGATTACCTTCTATCTGTAGAAATTATAGTTATTCTGAGTTGTAAAGTTTTCTTTGGGTTTAAAAATGTTTTTTAAGAAGAAAAACAACAACAAAAAAACCAAAAACCAAACAACAGCAACAAATCAAAGTCAAGAAAGTTTCAGAAATCCTCAGACCCAGGTAGTATGATGATTTAAATAAGAGAATCCGTGAGCCAGTGCCACCATTAGAGGTTTTGTAGAATGCACTGGTGGCAATAAAATATGTTACTCTAACAAAATCAATATGCTATGGTGCCTTTCTAACAGACAGTCCTAAAGCATTTGTGACAGGGTCACTTTTGTCTAATTCACACAAAAGTCTGTGGGGACTCACTTTGGTTAGCATATACCTGGGTACTGAACACCAGGCCAAGTAAGATAAACTGGCCTAAGGCTCAGAGAGAGTCATTAAAGGGGTTTAAAATCCACTAAATTAAAACTGAGAGAAAGACTTGGAATTAGAAGGTAAAGTACACAGGAAAGCAGTCTAATGGATAAGAAGCCCAGGACTGGGAAGCATCTTAGTGGACAGACACTTGCCACGGAAGGCTAGTTAGTAACGTGTGCTCTGTCTGGGAACCCATGAAAATGTGCAAGGAAAACTCCACAGAGTATCCTCTGACCTCCACATGTGCCTTGGCATGTCTCCCTGCCACCCATACACATACACAGTAATAATGATAATAAATATTTATTTAGAAACGATAGTAAGTATTAGTTGTGGGACCAGTGAGATGGCTCAGCTGGTAAAAGCCCGCTGGCCTGGCCACAGGAACCTGTGCAGGAGAAGGAGAAAGCACTCGAGTTTTCCTATGACCACCACGTGTATGCTGTGGCATGCAACTCCTAAATAATAAATACAATTTTAAAAAGTTTTTAAAAATATTTATTAATTTTATATATGTGAGTACACTGTCGCTGTCTTCAGACACACCAGAAGAGGACACGGGATCTCATTTACAGATGGTTGTGAGCCACCATGTGGTTGCTGGGAATTGAACTCAGGACTTCTGGAAGAGCAGTCAGTGCTCTTAACTGCTGAGCCATCTCTCCAGCCCCTTAAAAAGTTTTTTTAATGGTTATTATTTTGCTCTACATGTATCTTCTCATAGTGTTAAGACTTTCTTAGTAGAAAAATAATTCAAGTAATGATAGCAGTATTTAATATTTATTGGTTATGCTAAGATTCACACTGATTTTCTCCTTTTAATTCACTCTCAATTCTGAAGGTAGGACTGTTTATTATGCTCTCTCTTGAATGAGGAATGGGAGTTTAAGGGGATAACGTGACAGTGAGAAGCAGAATTCACTTCTGGGCAGAGGTTAACAGGATGGAAAGGCAGATAAAGCCGAGCCTACACCTGAGTGAAGCTGCTGGCTTTAAACCCAAGCCAGTCTCCACACTGCTCTGCCCAGCTTGACGTCCCTACATCTCTACACCTCTGGCCCAGAGCACTCGCTCTTCATTACTGTGCCTCCTGCTTCACCCCAACCACCAACTGAGCTGGAACCTGCCTGCTAGGGAGTTCCTTTCTGGACCAAATGACAGTTATTTATTGAGATCTTATTAGTACCACCTACTGGCACTTACCATCAGAGTAGTGGCTCAAAGGGAACATTAACAAATTTGACAAATAATAAGCTACCACAAGGCATCTTGGGAAATAAGTCATATCATCATACAAAAAAAAAAAAAAAAAAAAAAGGCAAGACCGGACATGCTGCACCATGGATGCTCCAGGTATCCATGTCGGGCTAGAGGCAGAGAGGGATATATTCAGAAGTATTATGTAAAAATGTTAAAGCCTGGAGAAGCAGAAAAGACACCATGAGAGTGTTTGTTCGAGCCTTACAATGTAGTTTCTGAAAGATGGTGGCGGTGGATGAGAACAGTCACAGCGCCAGGCCCGGGCTGCTGCATGACCCCGATCAGTACACATTCACCACAAACAGCTGCTGGGGTACAAGGTGATTTAACATTCCTGGAGGCCACATCAAGCAGCACCATTTTACAAGAAGAAAAGTAAAACCTGTAGATGTGTTGGTGCGCCAGCATTACCCTCAGGTCACAAATGCTTGCCCATGAAGCTCTCTGGTTAGCGGGACGTCCACCAGACAAGCAGCTTAAGTCTGGTTGAGTTTTGTTCATACTTTCCCGGCACTTACTTCTAGGACTGAGGTTCCCAGGATCACCAATGCCTTCTTCCCGAAGTACAGAAAGAAATTACAGAGAAGTATGGCGTGCTCTTCTTTATTTCCAATAGCCAAACTAATGCAGCACTGGGCAAAAAGGGAACAAGAATAACACAATGTGTTCTAAACGGAGGAGGAGAGGAAAAGGAGGAGAGAGGAGAGAGAAAGTTGAGTCCAGTAAGTAAGACATTGAGAGCCTTGCACTCCCTACAGGCCAGGCATCCACTTTATCAGGCCGTTAATAGGAAAGCACAGCAGAAAACTCTGGCTTTGTAAGAAGAAGAGAATATTAACTTGGAACACCAGGCCACTCTGATAAATGGGACAGTTGATATGAATATTATATAGAGTGGCCAGACAATTTATATCCAAAATGAGACCTTTCGTTCAAGACAAATATACTACTCTAAGCTTTCAAGGGAGCGTTTCGGAATCACAGGATCTGGGGGAAAGTGGTATTTTGGGTCTTGGAGCTACAGTTTGTCCTGTACCAATACAGTATTTGACTCAAAGAAAGGAGGAGAGATACGTTAAGTGGTGCTCAATCAGGAAGCACAATAGAAACTTCCTTACCCTAAAGAGCTACAGATGAGCTACAGGTAAGAGATCAAACACAGGATGCTGAGTAAGGCTGCGTGGCAAATAGCATAGGTGCATCAGAAAAGGCAGCCCGGTGGCCTATGACCGCATCAATGTAAGGACGTTTTGTTTGGTCCTTAGACACTTTTTGTTTGTGTGTTTTTGTTTTGTTGTTGTTTTGAGTCCCTGTGTCATCTAGAATTCACTATGTAGACCAAACTGGCTTCAAATTTGGAGATATTTGCCTGCCTCTGTCTCCTGGGTGCTAGGATTAAACCATGTGCCACTACTCCCAAGTCTTGGCCCTAGAATTTTCTAAAAGAAAACTTTTGTGTAAAAGTTTAGATTTCTGGATTCTGTTGAAAAAATTCTATCTATTAACAACATTGGGCCTACATGTTCAAGTGGTAGCTATTAGGTCTCTCATCCTATCCAAATACCCAGAAATTAGCTTACACTGGACTATAAGATTCCTGGCACTTAGATAAAAGCCAGAATTTCTCAGGAACTTATGAAACTGATTCCCTTCTACCAAAAGGAGTCATTTCCCTTACTTCTAGCAGAAGGGACATGTGGCTACCTGTGGTAGCTATCAGGATATCAAAGTCCATGCTGGCCTCTGGGTTCCCTTAGTATCACAAGCACCTGTTACACATTTCAAAGTCCGTGCTGGCATCCTAGGCCTCCTTACCCCCTCCTGGGCCCTCCCTCCATGTCATGGGCTTCCCTCCCCCAGTCATTCATCCTTCTTATATCCTGGTTATCCCCACTACTGTCTTTGTTACACACTTTCTCTCTCTAGCTCTTGCTGTCCACTTTCTCTCTGTGTCTCTTATTCCCACCAACTCTATCTCACTATTCTCTCTCTCTGAAGGCTGCTCTTCCCCCTCCCTCACAGGTAGCCCTGGCTGTGCCCAGTCTGCTGGCTATGCTCAATCTCCTTCTTTTCTCTCTGCCCAGGGCTGCTTCTGTGGCTCTGTCTGTCCTCTCTTTTCTATCTACAAAAAAAATACCCTAACCGTATCATGGAGCAGTCGATCATGTCAGCAGTTTCTTTACTGTGCCCACTGGGATACAGTAGCAATCTGTTGTTGAGGAGCAGTGATAGCATGCAGAAGAGACACATGCTCTCCGGTTCATGACAGCACTAGAGAGAGCACCAGGGAGATGGGGTGGGATGAGGAGGCCAGTGAGCTCAAGGTACCAACTGTTTATTCAACAGCATGGGAACATCTTATGATAGCATAACAAGAGATACAGCCACACCAGTGTGCCCTGGCTGCATCTGGAGAGTGTAATACTGCACTGCTGATATTCCCACAGAATAGAATATTCATGAGGGATTACTTTGACTTTTGAATAGAAAATCACCTTAATGACTTATTTTCATAAAAGATTATGGAGCAGGCAAGTAGACACAAATTATCAAATACTTTCTGTTCTGAGGTATCTATCAGAGAAGACTGCCAGGACACGGGTTTAAGCTGATAGAAAGCCTTTATAAACTGCTGGTGACTACACTGGATGCTTGGCATCCTAGTGTGGCCCTGAACCTTTTCCAGGAAGAGCTTTTAAGCACAAAACCCATGTTCTGGATCGACATACTTCAGTTAAGAAGAATAGTTAGCCAGACTGGAACTACAAAAGCCAAAAAGCAAGGTTAGTACATTTAGAGACTTTCTCAGAACTATATAGACTTTGATGGATTAGATCTTTGTTTTGGTTTAGCAGGTGGTGCTATGTGCTGAGTTTTAATGGCCTCAATGGTACTTCCATCATGGAGTCAGTTATGCTAAGGTCTCGGGGCCTACTAAGATCTGGGGCCCTGTTACATTCTCATATTCCACAAGGCAGAACACTACCTAAGAAGTGCTACCTTAAGAGGAAAGACAAGTGAGAAATATTATACATTTTAACTATAAAATGTCGTTTGTTACCTCTGATGTCATCCATATGTCAGAACCATCATTTTCATCCACCGTCTCTGCCGCAAAAGGAATCAGAGATACAAATCGGGCGATGAGGTCCTGGAATAATATTAACTGACATTCACTGTCCATCACAGCACATTATAAGCAGCATCTCTCTCAGAACACACTTCAGGTCTCTCAGGGGACAGAAAGAACAAGCTTAGAGGGATAAACTAACTTGCTCAGAGTCACAAAGGTTATATGCTATGTGAGCCTCTGGGGATTGGGCCCAAACAGCCTGACCCAGAGAATACTTGTCTGGCATTATGTTTTATTGTAATAAATTATTACAATTTTAAAATACTATAACACTGCATCAACATTAAATGTGTACTTTATAACTGCTCAGCATTTTTTAAAGGTGAGACACAATGAATATTTGACTTGCTTTTGCTTCAACATCTTTCTGAACTCCTCTTAGAAACTTATATAAACTGCTGCAGCCAGAGACAGAGAGAGATGTGACCTGCTTCCTCTAACAACACAAGTTACACTGAGGATGTCCCCTCCCCACCATGGGCAGCCGGAGGCACAGAGGCCAGAAAGGAGGAAGGGTAATGCACAGGAAGTCCTTTAACATTCGAAGTGATGTGTAATGGGTACCCTTTATGCACAGTCACGACCTTTGCACTAAATGACTTCATGTAGTTAAGTCTCCTGTCCCACTCTGCTCAACAAGTGCCTGAGAGAACCCTTAGCTCCAGGACAGTGGGTCTTCAGACCCACAGGCTGGAAGAAACCATGACAGAAAAGCAGAGTGCAGTAAAAAGCAACCTACCTGAATTTGGGTATTGACTTTTTTTTTTTTTTTTTTTTAGGTCAAAGGGTCCTGTTAAGAACTGCATGGTATTGGTACAGTGACAGACATGTAGATCAATGGAATAGAATTGAGGACCCAGAAATGAACCCACACACATATGGTCACTTGATTTTCGACAAAGGAGCTAAAACCACCCAGTGGAAAAAAGACAGCATCTTCAACAAATGGTGCTGGTTCAACTGGCGGTCTACATGTAGAAGAATGCAAATTGATCCATTCTTATCTCCTTGTACAAAGCTCAAGTCCA
>JAPYYD010006448.1:0-11157 GCA_028551405.1 Uromys caudimaculatus
TGAGGTTCCACCTCACACCAGTCAGAATGGCTAAGATCAAAAACTCAGGTGACAGCAGATGCTGGCGAGGATGTGGAGAAAGAGGAACACTCCTCCACTGTTGGTGGGACTGCAAGCTGGTACAACCACTCTGGAAATCAGTATGGCGGACCCTCAGAAAAATGGACATAATACTACCTGAGGACCCAGCTATACCTCTTCAGCTCTTTCAATCCTTTCTCTAACTCCTATATTGGGGTCTCTGTGCTCAGTTCGATGGTTGACTGCAACATCCATATCTGTACTTGTCAGGCTCTGGCAGGGGCTCTCAGGAGACAGCTATATCAGGCTCCTGCCAGCAATCACTTCTTGGCATCCACAATAGTGTCTGGGTCAGGTGGCTGCATATGGGATGGATCCCCAAGTGGGGCAGTCTCTGGATGGCCTTTCCTTCAGTCTCTGCTCCACTCTTTGTCCCTGCATTTCCTTTAGATAGGAATAATTCTGGGTTAATATTTTTGAGATGGATAGGTGGCCCCATCCCTCAAATGGGGGCCCTGCCTAACCTCTGGATATGGTCTCTGCAGGTTTTCTCTCCCCTTTGTTGGGTACAGACTGACCAGATTAAAGTCAGATTTGTTTCAGTGTAAAGCTTAGCACTTCCACTAGATGGTAGACCTGCATTTCTACAAGTAGAGAAATGTTTTTGGAAAAGTGAATTATATCTGAAACACTGGTTCCTTGGAGAGGATAAACACAACAGGATCAAACCTATGAAAGAAAGTGCTTGTGAAACCTGTCTCAATAAAACAGTGACCTCAAATGGCAAGCAAACACCAGTCACAGGCCTATAAGAATACATTATTTGAGTGGTCAACAGCTTATCTGTTTGAAATCTAAGTGCCTTTCTAGTGCCTTCTTTCAGGGGAACTCAATGTTCTTGTTTGTGCCCCTTCCAGAAAGGGGGGGGGGTTGCAACAAAACTCCAGGCAGCAACAACTGCCGATAAAGCCCTCGAATACATTATTTCGCACAAGTCTCTGTACAGAGGAGTCAACAGAATGCCTAAATTGCTATCAAGCAACTTTAAACACCAAATAGAAAAAGTTTCTAGTACAAAAGTTGAAAGCCCTTACTATTATTTATGTGGGATCAGGATTGGTTGTTTAGGAATCCTTGAATCTCCCCTCAGCAAGGGGTCCACAAGGGACTGAGAGATAAAGCTTGTTGTTTCTTGGTAGACTTTCCCTGTCCCTGGGCTATCTTGAGATACCATGTCTGTAGCTTGCATTGGCCCCAAGTAGACCTTCTTCAGATAGATACTAGAGTGACACACTGGCTTCCAAAAAGAACCATGATGTGGAGTCGCCATCTTCAAGGACTGAATTAGAGCCAATAACCCATATTCACAATATAAAACTCAGGCACAGAAGTCAGAGAGGTGGCTCAATATTTAAAAGCCTTGGCTGCAAACAAGGCATGGTGGCACATGCCTTTAATCCTAGCACTTGGGAGGCAGAGGCAGGTTAATCTCTGTGAGTTCAGGGCCAGCCTGGTCTACAGAATGAGTTTCAGAACAGCCAGGACAACACAGAGAAACCCTGTCTTGAAAAACTAAAACTAAACTAAACTAAACTAAAGCACTGGCTGCTCTTCCAGAGGACTCAGATTCAATTCCTAGTACCTACATGGCTCCAGTATTCCAGTCCCAGATGATCTGGCTCCCTCTTCTGGTTCCTGTCAGTATTGCATGCATGTGATACACAGGCATACATGCAGGCAAAACACCAATACACATAAATTAAAAATAAATAAATTTTAAAATCAAAACAAAAACCTTTTAGGATCAAAATGAAATTCTGATCTAGGATATACCTCATCACTGCATGAAGAGCTTAAGAATACTTTCACATATATATAGACTCAGTACTATGGATGGTTGAACTGGTCATTAAGTTCATATACATGAATCTTTGATTTCATTCACAGCTTACAAAAACACAAGTGACGGAGGTTAAGAGCACAGATACTGGGTATATTAGTTCTTCAGAATTCTCTAGAGTAGTGGTTCTCAACCTTTCTAATGTTGTGACCCTTTAACATAGTTCCTCATGTTGTGGTGAGCCCCAACCCTAAAATTATTTTTGCTACTACTTCATAACTATAATTTTTCTACTGTTATGAATCATAATGTAAATATCTGTGTTTCCCAATGGTCCTAGGTGACCCTTATGAAAGGGTCATTCAAATTCCTAAGGAGGTCACGACTCACAGGTTGAGTACTACTGTTCTAGAGGACAAGGACTGATAGAATGAATCTATAATAAAAAGGGGCTTTATTAAAATGCCATACAGGCTGTGGTCTGGATAATCAAACAATGGCTATCTCCCAATGCAAAGGCTAAGAATCCTATAGTTGTTCAGTCCATGAGGCTGGATGTCTCAGCTGGTTTTTGGTCTATGTTGGAGGTTCTAAATACCAGGGAAGAAACTCAACGGCAGAATAGATGTGCTTGCCAGAGAGAATGAAGGAAATCATGCAAAATTTAAAAGCTGCCTTCTTTCATGTCCTTTCATGTTAGTTGCCACCAGAAGCATGGCCCAGATTTATGTGGGCTTTTCTGATCTCAAGTGATCCAGATTTAGGGTGGTTCTTCCCACCTCAAATAATCCAGTCAAGAAAAATCTCACACAGGTGTGTCCAGATGCTTTGGTTTTAATTAATTCCAGATGTAGTCAAGTTGACAACAAAGATTAGCTATCACAATAAATCACCTATTTGTTGAGTCAAAAGTGAGCGCTAAGATCTCTGGGTAAGCCCTACAGTGTTCACATTCTGCATAGCTGCACCACTATTTCACCAATGACACCAGAATACTTGGAGTAGATATTTGGATTCCCTTATCCCAGATTCAGAGTAGGCATGAGTGGCTCCTTTGAGTCTGTCATGGGCTCCAGGAGACTGAGGTCTGAAGTGCTAAAAGTCTCTCTCTCATTCTCAGCTAAGAACCAGGTCCTATTTTGGATTTAGTAGTCCAGGGCTGATCTCTATGTTTTTGGTTTTTGGTTTTATTGTTGTTATTGTTGTTTTTGGTGCTAGAGACTAAATCCAGGGCTTCACATACAGGAGGCAAGTGTTCTACCAGAACTATATCCACAGTCTCCGTTCCTTTCTTTTGTCTCATCTGACTCAAACACACTGGACAAGTAGGATCTGCATGCTAGATTGTTGTTGGGATATAGGATGAGAGGTCTGACTGGTGACACATCATTTGTGGGAAAACTGAAGCTGAGAAAAATTAGAATGAGCAATGATGGCCAAAATAGGCCCCTGACCTTATAGAGGTCATAATCTCATGGAAGAAAGATGTCATTAGAAATGGGTTGTGTGGAGCTGGAGAGATGGCTTAGGGGTTAAGAGCATGTATGCTTTCCAGAGGACTTGAGTTCCATTCACAGGACCTATGTCAGGCAGCTCACAACCACTTGTGATTCCAGCTCCAGGAGATGAGTCTGGCCTCTTCAGATACCCACAAACACATGTGGCAGCATATATTCACATAGGCACACATATACATACACACACAAATGATTAAAAACAAATCTAAAATAAAACAAGAAAGAAATGACTTGTGTTAGTGTAGAATGAACCAATTTAAATGTCTATTTATTGTGATATCTATTATATGTGTAGAGGTTTTGTATAATATTCAATTTAAAGAATAACATTTATTTAACCTGTAGCTCTCTTGAGAAAAAGAATTTGCTAATGCATTTGATGCTTTGTGTTCTCCTTGAATTTTGGTAAAATTACCTGTGTTCTTTATTATTTTTCTCATGTATGTATCTATTTTTAAACAATATAGGGATTGATTTTGTGTAATTTTACTGTATCTATTCTGTTTTTCGTTCAGTTGACTTCTTTAATCTGAAGATTTGTTGTTTTAATAAAATTTGGAAATTTTGGAGGGGGTTCTGGGCTAGGTGTAGTATCATCCTAGCACTTGGAAGGTGGAGACAGAAAGATGGTTGCAAATTTAAGGCCAGCCTGTGTTACACAGTGAATTATAAGCCAGCTTGGATTATTGAGTGAGAATCTGTCTTAAAAATAAACCAAAACAAACCAAAACAAACCCAATCAAACCAAACCAAACCAAACCAGAACTCTAGGCTGGGAAGATAGCTTAGAATCTATACTCACTTGCCTAATATGTGCAAGGTTCTGGGTGTGATCCCCACTACTGAAGTAAGACCACAAACTAAGTAAACAAACAAATAAAAAAAATCAAACAAAAATTCTTGCTCCTTTTTAGCCTTCTAGTCTAGTGAAATATATTTGACCTCTCTGATACTCAGAATGTATGTAAAATGGGAAGAATAATACATTTCTGATGTTATAAAATTGATAAGATGTTAGAATAAATGTGATATCTTGACTTGAATGTGGACTGGATTTATGGGCTCATTTCTAATGGGTATGGTACAACTAGTGTTGTTTGATTTCTGAGGCTAGAATATAAATGAGGATAGTTTCTCTGTGGCTTTTACTAGAATTAGTCATCCCAGAAGACATTATCTATGAAGTCATGAAGACATTCTAGTACGTTCTATAGAGGCTCCTGGGGAACAAATCTGAAGTTTCCTTGAATTTACCAGCATGACCAGTCAATTCAGATGCCTATATCCTTGGTTGATGACTCGATTCCACCCACATGGGATACCACATACTAGCTTAGCTGTTTCTGAATGAATTATCTGTTCAAACTCTTGAGTTTTGTAAGTATTTGTTGTTTTATTTTAAGTTCTCATTTAAAGATTTTATTAGCATATATTATTAATCGCACATAATAATGGATGCAACTATATCATCTTCATATAACTTTTATGTAACATATTTTGATTATACTTGTCTAGTTTGGTTTTATGTCAACTTGACACAAGCTAGAGTCATTTTGGAAGAGGAAACTTCAACTGAGAAAATGCCTCCTTTAGAACGGCTTGTAGGCAAGTCTATGGGGTACTGTTTTTTGTTTGTTTGTTTGTTTGTTTGTTTTTATTCACAAACATGCATTCATGGAGCCCATTATTTAGAATGCTAATTAAAGAAATTAACTTAAAAATGAAGGGAAAACATCTTTTTTCTTTTTTTTTATTGGATATTTTATTTATATTTCAAATGTTATCCCCTTTCCCAGTTTCTCCCAACCCATCCCCTCTCCCCCTGCTTCTATGAGGATGTTCCCCTACCCACCCACTCCCACCTCCCTGCCCTCACATTCCCCTACACTGGGGCATTGAGCCTTCACAGGAAGAAGGGCGTTTTCTCCCATTGATGCCCAACAAGGCCATCCTTTGCTACATATGTAGCTAGAGCCATGGGTCCCTCCATGTGTACTCCTTGGTTGGTGGTTTAGACCCTGGGAGCTCTGGCTGGTTGGTATTGTTGTTCTTCCTATGGGGTTGCAAACCCCTTCAGCTCCTTTAGTCCTTTTTCTGACTCCTCCATTGGGACCCTGTGCTCAGTTCAATGGTTGGCTGTGAGCATCTGCCTCTGTATTTGTCAAACTCTGACAGAGCCTCTCAGAAGACAGCTATATCTGGCTCCTGTCAACAAGCACTTCTTGGCATCCACCATAGTGTCGGGTTTGTTGACTGTATGTGGGATAGATCCCCAGGTGGGACAGTCTCTGGATGACCTTTCCTACAGTCTCTGCTCCACACTTTGTTTCTGTATTTGCTCCCGTGAGTATTTTGTTGGGGGTACTGTTTTGATTAATGATTGATGTGGGAGGTCCCAGACCACTGTGGGTGGTGCTACTCCTAAAAGTTGTCCTAAGTTGTATAAGAAATCAGGTTGTGCAAGCCATGAGGAGCAAGCCAACAAGCAGGTCTCTTCCATAGCCTCTGTTTCAACTTCTGCCTCCAGGTTCCTGCTTTGAATTTTTACCCTGACTTCCCTTGGTGATGAGGTGTGGCTTGAAAATTGTAAGCTGAAATAAACTCTTCTTTCCCTTACTTGCTTTTGATCAAAACTCCAACGAAGACAGCACTTAACCCTGTTACTCTCTCTTATTGCCTGCTGCCATGCCTCCCCATCATAACTGTAATGCATTCTTAGTTCTCTGGAGTAGCATTCCCAGATAAACCCTTCCTTCTAGAAGTTGCCTTGGTCTTGTTGCTTCTGCATTGTATCAGAAAAGTCATACAGTGACTGCATTCAATATAATTTTCCCAGTTCCTTCATTTATCTACAAATTATCTTTTTCTTTCTTTCTTTTTTCAGAAACAATGGTAACTCAATCTCTGGATGCAACAGCTGCAACCTAATCTTGTTAGCTTTATTTAAATCCAGTTCCTCTGATGGCAAATCCTTGTGGATCCACCACGATACTGGGAAACTCTAGTAGCTATATCTTGTCCTAATGCTATCTCCATTCCCAAGATCCTCCAACTCTCTCCTGCTTTTCTCTTCCTCTGTCCAACCCAGAAGTCCCACCTACTCGCCCAGTGATTGGTCCATTTATTCATTTGGGGAGGTTCACAAGAAGCCACCTGAGGATGTGACTCATTCTTCATTCCAGATAACTCCTCCTGGGAGAGCAGAATTAACATCAAAATACAGGCAGCACCAGGGCATCCACAACACTTCCCCCTTTCTGTTTTAATAAAAACCAAAACCATTCTTTCAAATATAAATAGCGCAAAACTATTACCATTTTGTAATTTATAAGGTATAGATAGACCTATCACAGGTCAATCAGTTTTGTCATTAAGATAGAACAATGTCATCTGTCCAACTAAAAGACTTTCTCCTGGCTTAAGATTGTATGTCATCTGAAAACCATCCTCTCAAATCTATTCTCTCAATGTAAATAGCCTAGGTTGGCTATGAGACTATAAATCTTCAACCCCATCAGAAATTCAAGAACAACTAATATTAACTGAAAATATTTAGGAAGTCTAACATAGCTTCCAGAACTGAGACAAATTGTAGAGACAGCTGCCTATCTACCTAAGTCAGGAAGTTGGAGCATCCATCTGTCTTCAGCCTTCTGGCCCAGGATCATCTGATAGACTTTAGAGAAAGAGGAAATTAAGGACTAGCCTATTCTATCTCAGCAGAACTAAGCTGTCCTAACCTGTAAATCGTATCCTTTTTCTGGACAGTATCATGTCTGTAGATGAAATGAGGCAATTCTTGCCTAGTGGTTGTCTCGTCATAACTGGAGCAACTCCATTGATGCTCAATTTCTTCTTTGAATCCAAGAAAGGGAATGCTGTCAGGAGCAGACTTGTGTCAACAACAAGTGAATAAATAACATTAAATGTCACATTCTGTGGATTTCTGACGTTTTTGAAAACCAACTATCAACGTAAAGTAATCTGGATTGTTCTCCATTAACTACTCTCAGCTATTCCTAATTAAAATATCTGAAAACAGTTTTATGCCTGTGGTCTGTGCCACGTAGCTCCATACCCAAATAGCACACAGAAAGAGCTACCTTCCCAGGAGTGTAGACAAGCCTGTGATCAGGGGTAAGGCCAGTACCTCTGCTCAGAGGGACCTGCCCAGAACCCCCAGGACAGAGGGACATACAAGCAGCCTGGGACAGGAGCCTTCCGGTTTCCTTCTGTGGCCAGGGACCTCAGTCTGTGCCACAGAGCACCATAACCAAATAGCACAGGGAGAAGGTTGGCATCCAGGGAGTGTGGTCAAGCCTGTGAGCAGCGGTAAGGCCAGCACCTCTGCTCAGAGGGACCCGCCTAGAACCCTCACAGAGACTGAGGAGTGGTCTGCTGGTCTCCTTCTGTGGCCAGGGAGCTGATCCTGTGACACAGGGCACCATACTCAGTGCCAGGAGAAAGCTGGTCTCCCAGGAGTGCTGACATACCTTCGAGCACAGGAAGACCACCACTTCTGTTCAAATTCCTCGATCAAGAGGGACCCTTGCAGAGGCATCAGGACACAAGAACCAAGGAACAACTGGGGACAGGATCCTTCTGGTGGTTTCTGTCTGCATCCCAGAACTGACCCTGTACCACAGCTCTCCAAAACCAAATCCCTCTCAGAGAGAGCTGGTCTCCAAGGAGTACTGACATAAAGGCTTACAGGAGGGACAAGCCACAATCAGAGAGAACAAGATCAGCTAACACCAGAGATAACCAGATGGTGAAAGGCAAGAAAAGACCATAAGGAACAAAAACCAAGGCAACTTGGCATCATCAGAACCCAGTTCTCCCACCACAGTGAGCCCTGGATACCCCAACACACCAGAAAAGCAAAAGACACTGTCAATAGCACAAAACGGCAACCAACAGATTGGGAAAAGATCTTTACCAATCCTATGTCCGATAGAGGGCTAATATCCAATATATACAAAGAACTCAAGAAGTTAGACTCCAAAGAACCAAATAACCCCATCTAAAAATGGGGAACAGAGCTAAACAGAGAATTCTCAACTGAGGAAACTTGAATGGCAGAGAAGCACCTAAAGAAATGTTAACATCCTTAGTCATCAGGGAAATGCAAATCAAAACAAGTCTGAGATTCCACCTCACAACAATCAGAATGGCTAAGATAAAAAATTCAGGTGACAGCAGATGCTGGCGAGGATGTGGAGAAAGAGGAACACTCCTCCATTGCTGGTTGGATTGCAAGCTGGTACAACCACTCTGGAGATCAGTTTGGCGGACCCTCAGAAAATTGGACATAATACTACCTGAGGACCCAGCTATACCACTCCTGGGTATATACCCAGAAGATGCCCCAACATGTAACAAAGATTCATGCTCCACTATGTTCATAGCAGCCATATTTATAATAGCCAGAAGCTGGAAACAACCCATGTGTCAACAGAGGAAGGGATACAGAAAATGTGGTACATTTACACAATGGAATACTACTCAGCTATTAAAAACAATGACTTCATGAAATTCACAGGCAAATGGATGGAACTTGAAAATATCATCCTGAGCGAGGTAACTCAGTCACAAAAGAACAAACTCGGTATATACTCACTGATAAGTGGATATTAGCCCAAAAGTTCAGAACACTATGATTCAATTCATAGCAACCTTTGGACTGAGTGGCATTCCAGGTGGAGGAGCTGGAGAAGGGACTGAAGGCACTGAAGGAGTTTGCAGCCCCATGGGCAGGGAGCAACAGTGTCAACTGGTCAGGTCACCTGGTGCTCCCAGAGTCTGGACCACCAACCAAAGAATGCATATGGAGGGACCCATGGTGCTGGCCACACATGTGGCAGAGGAGGGCCTTGTTGGATATCAGGGGGAGGAGAGGTCCTTGGGTCTGAGGGTGTTAGATGCCCCAGTATAGGGGAATGCTAGGGAGGGAAGTTGGGAGTGGTTGGGTGGGTGGGGGAATACCCTCATAGAGGCAGGGGGATGGGGGGATGGGATTGGAGGTTTCCAAAGGGGAGACCTGAAAAGGGGAAAACATTTGAAATGCAAATAAAATATAAAAAAAAAAAATCTGAAAACACCCTAACAATAAACTCAAAGTCATGAATTTGCTATTTGGCCCTTAAGTCACAGGCTTACTCATCTCAGATCAGTTTATAAAAACAGTTATAAAAGGACTAGGTCTAAGTCCTGCTCTTTAAAAATTTTTATATCAATAGAAGAAATTTATACCAATCAAAACATTGATTTTGTATCAAAATAAATTCTGTACCAAAATAAGAAATTATGACTTCAACTTAGTAACAATTATAAAGATTTCTACCAAATGAGATTATGGCTATGCAATCAATTCTAGCTATTTCCTTCCTGTTCCAATTATGACCATTTCTAAATTCCCTAGAAAGACAACCTGTGACAACCCCTTCCAACCCCAAAGTCCAGGGAACTGGGACGATGACTCTTCATAAATCCTTCAAGCTGAATATGGTTGTTGAGATATTTTTGAAGTGAGGGAGAAGGGTAGGGAAAATAGGTGAGTTGGTTGACCTTAAGAAGGCCACACCAACGATTGTATTAGTCTCTGATATCTGTGTGCTGATTGAATCTGACTGAAAGTCCAAGACATCAGGAGTTCAAGCAGGCCAGTTCAGCAAGTAGATGATGAAACTCACCAAGGCGGTATAATTTGTAATATACAAATCTCAAAACAGAATTTTAGTATCATCAAGATAAGGATTTTTTTTTTTGTTTGATTCTCTGGAATCTAGTTCTCGGGGGTTTATTTTTCTTTACATGTAAGTACCATTGTGAATATAAACCACATTTTCATTGTTTTTTTTTTTCAGTCTATGGAAATCTAGATTGATTCCACTTCATAGCTTTTGTGAATAAGACATCAGTAAACTTGGGTGTGCAAGTATTTCCAAAATACAATATAAGGTCTCTGGGATATACACCTAGGCATGTTTTAGTTGGGTCACATGAGATATCTATTTGTAGTGTTCTGAGAAACCACCAGACTAATTTCTAGAGTAGCTGTACTAGTTCACAGTGTTTAAGGGTTCTCATTCTCTATATCCACATCAGCACTTATTGTCATTTGTATTCCTGATGATGGCCATTCTAACTAGAGTGAGATGAAATGTTAACATAATTTTAACATATATTTTCTTAATGGCTAAAGATGTTGGAGACTTTTTTTTTTGGATCCGGAAAATACAATTTTTTTTTAATTTTTGATACTTTATTTACATTTCCAATGTTTCCCCTTTTCTGGGTCTCCTCTTTGGAAACCCCCTATCCCCTCGCCATCCCCGCCTCTATGAGGGAATTCCACCTCCCACCCACACGCCCACCCATCCCCATAATCCCACCTTGACAGTCCCCTTTACTGGGGCCTCAAACATCCTCAGGCCCAAGGGCCTCTCTCTCCCTGATGGCCATCGAGGTCATCCTCTGCCACATATGTGGTTCAAACCATGGGTCCATAGATGTGTGTTCTTTGGTTGGTGGTCCAAATTCCAGGACGACCAGGGGTAGGGGGATCAGGCCCATTGACACTCTTGCTCCCTCCATGGGACTGCAAATTCCCTCAGCTCCTTCAGACCTTCCTCCAACTCCTCCATCTGGGACCTCACTCTCAGTCCAGCGGTTACTGTTAAGTGAAACTTGGGCATTCTGAACTTTTGGGCTAATATCCGCTTATCAGTGAGTACATACCATGTTCCTTCTTTTGTGACTGAGTTACCTCGCTCAGGA